>JBAMYA010000018.1:15250992-15261365 GCA_037176975.1 Arrhamphus sclerolepis | reverse complement strand
GACACACCAGGGGCCTGAGAGAAATGTTTCTCAGCCATATGACAGCCTGTAAATCTGTGATGTAGCAATGTGTTCATGAATCTTTTCCCACTGACAGATCTGGCCAACAAATTTCATTTTTTATTTAAACCTCCATGGAAATAAAGTGTTTACTGCCAAAGCCACAGATGACGTTAATGAAAATGTTTTAATGAGTCTTCTGACATGAGAGGAAAGTTGTTTTTTTTTGGATATTTTTCACACTGTTGTACTTTCAGGTGACGATGCTCTGCTTTCCATAGGTTTGAGATGAGTGCGGCTGCTGAACTTAGAGAACTTGGTATTCAAGTGCACACACACAAAAAAAAACAACAACACAAAATCCTTGTTTCTTTGTACATAACAGTGAATGCTTTGGATTTTCAGCACCATATTGAAGGTCAGCAACAAAAAGTGACAGCACATTTTTATAGTTTCCAAACAAAAGTGAAAATTGTGCACAAAGCAATGGTTCTGAAAGCATGAATACTACAAGAGTCAGTTTTTTACGTCACAGTAAACACAATTATGAATTTGCTTTTAGTGCACAAGTTTGGAAGACTCCACCAGAACAAAGCCCATTATTTGTTTTACTAAGCAGCAGCTTTGTTTTATTACCCCAGGCTTCAGAACAGTCTCTGTGAGCCCAGGATTTCCAACATTGCCTCAGCCAGATTTCTTTACAGCAGTTAGAACATGCTAAAGTCACTTTCAAGTCTAAAGTGATATTGTGCTTCATATCAAGTTACAAGCTAAGGACAGAAGTGACTTACTGCACCAATGATAGATAATGGAAAAAAAACAACTTAACAAACAAACTGAATTTTGTACCTGAAATAGTGAGGTTTCTCAAACCTATTCAGAAAAACACAAGCTCCTTGTGGCTAATCAGATGCAGAGATGCAGTAACCAGGTAATAGGAGTTTCGAAGAGTAATGACAGACATTTCCTCATAAAGCTTCCACTTATCATTCGTAAAATGAAATTTGAAGTCTTTTTATATCTTCCATCAGTTGTTTTCCCTGAATGTTGGCATCTCTCATGTCTGTGAATGTTAAACAGCATAGCTGTAAGGTAGAGTGCCTCCAAATGAGCTGAAATTAGATCAGTATTATTGACCAAATTTTCCTCTCACCTCATTGTTTCCCCAGGAGAGGGACCATGTCATGTGTTTAGAAAATGCTTTGGAACCTGGTGAACAATTTGAAAAACTACATCTTTTATATGGTGTATTTTTTGCTCTTTTGACATGTTAATTATCTAGAGATACCGATGTAGCCAGTTAAAGAATACAATTGAATGTAATATTTACATTTTAATTGTGGCTTACAGAGAAACTTGATGTTTCATAGAAGGTTTTCTGTTGCTCCTGTTCTTCCACATTTCTCACACAGGTAATAGCTGTTTTAGAAGCGTGAGTTTATTTATTTATTTTTTTCTGTAGGACCTACATACAGTCCATGTACAGCATGTCCAAGGTTTGCTCCACTTTTCTGGGGTAGGATGTTTTTCCTCCTGCTATTGTCCTGGATAAATTGAGTGATTTTCTGACTAGATTCCACCTTTAACTTCAAGCTCCATATTTTCTGTACCGTGTGAACCATGAAGAACAATGATTGATGATGAAAAAAACAGTTTTTGAAAAGATGCTATTTTCAGTATGACAGAAATGGGATCACCAGTCATCTTGCCAAGATGGGGGCATTATCAGTGCACTTTTAAAAAGCCCTGTGTGATGAAAAATATGATAGGAACAAGGTTTAAAATACTCACTCTCTGTAAACAGATAACTACTAAGAAGTGCTTTCATAGAGGTCGTCTGATTTTAACACCAGGCAAACGAACAGACGTTTTCCATTAACAGCAATTTGCAAATCAAGATCTTGAGGTAATTATAAACATGTTTCCAAGAGAAAGTGCTTTGAGTTGGCTAGACAGTGTGTGCTGATAATTACACAGAGGATAATGGACAGAGGATAGTAGCACATTGGATGAGTAGGTGGACCCAATGGGCCATGATAATTAACCAAAATCTTAATGACACAGTTGGGCAAAATGATCCCCCTCAGGCTCATATATGATAAATATTTAATGTTTCTTTACAGTAATGATGTGAATGCAAATACCAAACCACTGACTGTCAAACTTTTGCCACTTTTATTTTAAAATTAGAGAGAAAACTGCCATCGCAATTTCCCCAAGCAGCTACTGCCAGCATTTAGTAATTTATAAAGGAGTGCTGACAGGAAAGGGAATTGTGTGAAGCTCGGAGTTGGACTGCACACTGAAGAGACCACCAGTAAGTCAGTACTTGATGCCCACTGTGGATAAATGTCAATCCATTTGACAATTGGAAAGAACAAATTATATATGTTCTTCCAAAGAACCCTAACTTGTGTGTACAAACGTCTCCTGGATGGATGATATCAGCAAATGATCCAAAGTTTATTATTTTAATGTTTTTGTTTTTTCATTTGTGGTGTGGCCTGATAGTGAAATGCAGGAATGACAGTGTGAACAATAGTGGACTTATATAAATACATTAGTTATGTTGACCACCTCGCCTCTGTGTAAGCTCACTCTGCAAAGTAGAGAAATCCCAGTTCAATTTCCATCTTGGCTGCTTTTACCCTCACAGACACCAAAGGGAGTGGTGATCAATACACTGTACTTGACTATCATTATCAAGACTTATATCCCCTTCAGTTCTGGGTCCATTAAATCAGAGGAACACATTTTTCCCACCCATTGTCTCACCAAGACCCCTTTTGTCACATTAAGGTCTGATTTATACATCTTTAATGATGGGGCACCCTTAATTAGCTGATGGTGCAAAAACACAGCCACTTGTGAGAAGGATGACCATCTAAGGCTCAAGAGCATGTTTGCTTCAGGCCACTTGCAGTCTGTCATCAGTATAAGCCACACTTGCATTGCAGAAACGGCTCCCTCTGATGGCTGTCGTCCTAGCTCATACGTTGAGAGATGCCAGAGGCAATATTGAATTCCTCCTGAGATGGTGCTTCTCTTACATCAATTCAAGCACCTTTTATGTGAGGTTTTTGGTCTGAGACTCTCTATCGTGAATATCTGCTGTCAGAGAACTGTGATGAGATCTGGCCCTCTTGCTTTGGTCACAACCCATTGGTTCAATTCGCAGTCTCTCTGTGTCATTAGCATTAAAAATGATTTAGTTAGTTTAATGGAGTGACTTATACTAACAAGTTGTTGCAACAAGAATACCCTGGAGTGACTTGAGATGTATTACCACAGTAGTAGCACTTTCTCATTAGCTTCTTGCAGTGTTATTGCAGTCAGGCTCATAAGAAACCTGCATTATATCCATACACAGCTGTAAAAAGAGGCAGCTGATAAATTGCATAATAACCAGATTAGGAATATGTCACACTAAGCCTCTGGCAAATGGCAAGGGGATTTGGTAGATTCTGCCTTTGCTGTAAGATGAGGCACAATTTGTCAAGTTTCATGAACAGAATTGCCCCTCTTCCTCTTTCCCCCATTAATATGCATGCTTCTTTGAAACATATTTCATCTTTTAAAAGATAACTGTGGTTTTTTCTAACATGCATCTTTTTATAAAATGATTCCAGCATTGGCTAAGGGTAAGTTTTATAAGGAATGATTATGCATGGGTGATGAAGAAGGTATTTTTTTTCTCTTTCATATAATTGATCTAGATTGAGCAGTTTTGTCCAGGATGACCGTCTGAACTTTAGTAAAAAGTGCAACTGTTACTAAATGGACTTAAAATTCCATAAAAACAAGTTTCACAATGCAGCCACGTTAGTAGTACATTTGACATTATGTGACATGTTTTGTCTTTTATATGAATAAAAGCATTTCATTCTTGGAAACTCTGTCTGGTGGGGCTATGATCACATGACCTAAATGTATTTTAGTGTAAGTTTGGGGAGGAAAAAAGAGGTTTCACTTTTTTCCAGTTACTTGGGTGTTTTCTATGGTGTCCATATGTTGCATTAGCTGTTGTTATTTTATAAGGCACACTCACACTTGGTGATCCATACCATACTCAAGCATGAGTGACCCCAAAAATCTGATTTGTTCCCTTCCATGCTCAAGCACAAGACGATGCCTGGTCTGTGGCACTGCTGTGCTGCAGTTGCATGTGACAGTCATTTAACAGCATATTTTATAATAGAATAGCTGTTGTGAAAACATTTCCCCCTGCAGCTGAGCAGCAGCCACACCCCACCACCACACGACCAGTCGAAACTGAACGACATTTGACAAACTTCTCCTCCACTTCTGAATATGCAAAGACCAGTTACAAAGACCAATCACAGCTTACAGTTTGCATTTATCAAAAAAGGAACATAAAAAAAACAAACAAACCAGAAAGTCAATCAGAAGAAATATATGAAGAGGAATATTACATAAAAATGATTTTACAGTGAAGATATTTCCATTTTACCAAGGAAATGTGGATTATCACTTACCGTTTTTGTATCCAAGAAACTTTGATTATACGAGCAAATACACGATTCAACAGATGATGAAAACATCAAGGATATTGATAATTAATGACTCACTTGTAATGGTCTCAAGATAAAAACATTCATAAGATCATTCTGTCATTTTGTAATTAAATCCAAAATGAAATCCTTTTTCTTCTTTGTAAAATCATCAGAAATGTCTCATTTTAATGAGCATGAAAACAAATCAGTAGTGAAAAAATTTAAAACATTTCATTTAGTTTCAGTTTAAAAACTTTAACCAAATTGTAACACATGAGAGTGTTTGGAGAAATGTGGGCAGCAGCGTCCTTCACTTTATCAGTTTGGATACTATGGCAACCATAGTATTTCCCTAAGGAGAAAAAAAAACAAAAAAACAACAGGATCTGGGCCAGAAATCTGTTTTTTCCCCTGGACATTAAGTTTAGGTTTTGTAACAGCCCAGCTTGCATGTGTCTGTTACAGTGTTTTTGTACAAAACACCTTTTTTTTCTATTTTTATTTCTGCACTCACATGCATCTCCCTCGCTGAAGATGCTCTGTTAAGTGTCATAAAAGTGTCTGGCTGGATCCCAGTTAATTTCTGCTGGTAACTCATCAGCACCTGTCCTGAAATCTGAGAAGTCACTTGGATTGCTTTACACGCTAGCTGTTCTGTTTTCTTTCTAATTTTTTTCAGGATTTCACAATATTATGTTTTAATTTATTTAAACTACAACTGACGGCTAATACTATTAAACAATTACACTATTTTATTTGAGATTTTCTGTCACTCCTCTCTGGTTATATTTACTCAGTTTTAGAAAGTGGCCAAAGCTTAGAATTAAAAGACAGTGTGCTCTGTTTTTTACATGACTGTTTGTCCATTTCTTTGTTTCTCAGTTTAAGAAAAGGCCATAACAACATCATTTTGTTTTATGTCAGTCAGGAGCCTGCATCTTACCTGCTCTCGGTCATATAGTACTGATTACAGCTCGGTTCTAGTTTCAGTGGAAGTGCAGCATCTTTGTTCTTTACAGGGCAATAATGAAAAATGTGTGTGTTCAAGTGAAGCTGCAAACAAGCCAAGCCATGAATTTAGAACAGGACATTTGCTAGAGGGGAGCGGTTTGGAAAGTAATTACATCAAAGGCTGTTGTGGGAATATTTGCAACATAAAATTTGTTGCTGATGATAAGCCAGGACCCACGAGGCACTAGTTAGGGAGTCCTGCCTTATGGCCAGTGCATTGTGACTCATTCTCATGCAAGATAATTCCCCTTATATTTATGAACCTACCAATTCTTAGGAGTTACAGTGAGTACTGCAATCTGTATGATTGCTTGTCAGGGTTAAACAGAGCACTATTTACCAGAAAAATAGTTAAAACATGGCAACAAGGCTTTGCTGAGTCTGGATAAAAAGCAGCATAGACAGAGTTCATCTTATTAGCTTAAGCAGCTACTGTAAATAAGAACGAGATGTTGTTATTTTGCACATATATTCTGATGAGAGTAACACACAACTACGCCTCTCTCTTCTCAGTCCATTTCTTTCTATTCTGCCATATTATGACAAAGTTTCTGTTTACAACGAAATCCCACCTCCAGTGGTTGTGGTAAATCCAATTATTGTCATCTTTATTGTGTTGGGACTAATCAGACATTTGCTTTGTTCATGTGGATTAGAATAATTTGGACATCACTGCTATGTTATTATTCAGTATTGCTGAGTCTGTTGCCTGTAATCCAAATAAAGATCACGGAGGATAAAAGACTGTCAGATTGCTTATTTAGTTATCATGGCCTTTGAAAGACTAAATCTTGTTTACTGATCTTCTGGAAAATAAGTGTATTTATGTTTTGTGTAGAAAGATTTTTTTTCCTGAGCAGAAATGTAATATATCTTCACTCTGGAGATGCCTCTACTTCTTACTGTCGTCAAGTATAACGTGAGCTGTGTGATTGTGGTGTATCCTGATCTGCTATTTTACTCATTTGCTACTCTGTACCTCTCCTGATTGTATTTAACCTTTAATTGCAGAGGTCTCTGTCTCTCTCTGTCTCTCTTTGTGTGTGTGTGTGTGTGAATGAGTGAGAATCTGTCTCCCTGTGTGCCACTGAACAGTCTGCCTCTGCAATGTGCAGCTACTCTCTCCAAGCATATAGAGCCTGTCAGAGGGGGCTGACCTACATAGTCACTGTTGAGTCATGGGTGCTGAAGCGGGTTTTGACAGCTTGCATAGTTTTGGTTTTGCAGGAAATGGTTCTTAAATCTAGTTAGTCAGTGTCTTGTGTAGGGGGGTGGATGTCAAATCTGTTTTCAGAGAATATTTGGTAAAGATGTTAAACATGTAAAAGGCTTGAATTTTTTTGTTTTGTTTGTTTGAGAGTCATAACATTGAGCACAAAGGGAAAGCTTTTTGAAATGTTTGCCTATTATAAAAAATTGGTCAGCAGGCTAAACCAAAGTCTTATTTATTTATTTATTAATTACTTGTTTTGGATTGTAAGGATGCTTTGCTCATATTGTCAGCTCCTTCAAAGACATTCGTCAAGAGCTTGAAGCTTATAAACTCAAATGTGACACAAGTCCAGACCTTTGGCCTGTTTAACTGGTGACGATATAATGAAAGCCCATACCCAGTGTAGGTATGGAACAGTTCTTAACACTATTATTCAGTGACAATTGAGCCCCTGATAACTGGGGTTCAACATGTTCTATCCTAATTTGTATGTCACTACTTTCAAATCGAGTTTGATATTTAAGCTTATATACATCATAAATGTGTCATATTTTTGTCCAACAAGTGCCTGTATACAGTCATTATATATGTACATGTAGTTTGTACTTTCTACCAAATAAAATCGTTTTATTACTTTAACCCAAGTTTTGATAAATGTTTTCACTGAATGTAGCTAATGGAATTTCATATTTATGCACATATATACACACAGTCTCTGTATGAACATACTGTAGGCCATCATAGGTTCATTGACTTAATTCAACAACAGGATAGAAATCAATACTATGGCTTAAACCTGTACCTCAGACCAAACTTTTATGTATGATGGGAACTGCATTTACAGTGCCTTTTAGCCTTTTTTGGTACCAACTGCCGGTTTGCAAGGGAACTCTTTTTTTATTTTTTATTTCCCTGTTGAATTTGGTTGGAAAATTACTGAATTAAATTTGAAATGTTGTGACAGTGTTTGTCCTTGATCTTTAGAAATATGTGAGTTCAGGTTGCTGTAACATACGATGAGCAAAGGTCAGTTTGTGGTTTCTGAGCTTGTCTCTGGGCGGGTGCACAAGCCATGAATTTTAATGTCCCTATTACTCAGTGTACATGTTCCTTGGACTTCTTCTTGGAGCCAAAAATTTATGACCAGGACACAAATGAGCTATGAAAACAATAATGGTTGTTATTGTTAAGAAACTTTGTTAGCGGCCTAGTTTCATGAATAGAAGCAGTGCGAAAACTTTTCCCTTTTTCACATTTCAGTCTGCAAAATACACAACTTTAATCAAACTTTTTGTCACTTTTTTTTTTTTTCTGCCATCATGGACGGTACTCTTTTGTTTTGATATAGATAAATTTCTAACTGTGTAGAAGGTGTTGACCTTTTACCTAAATAGCATGAATAAATGGAGCCTGCTGTGTGTCCGCAAATTCCCAATGTGTCGCAGAAGTGGAAACTACAGGTTACATGGACCAAAACACACAACAGTCGGAACAGTTTGCTTCAAAAACATCTGCTTTTATTATTTTCTCTGAACAACCCCCATGCTTACTGTGTGCCAGCACTCTGGGACATGCCATCACACCACACTTTACACCACCATCCTATTTCCTGCCTTGCAGCTCCAGAAAACAAAACATAACAAAAAAAAAAAAAAGAAAATCCATTTGATCTTTGCTTGTACATCCTGTCTCTGTTTCATCAAGTCTTGATGTTACTGTATGTTGGAAATAAAAATAAGATTGAGATTTGACCCACAGCACTGGCATAACTAATATTATTACCAAACAAGATGTCGCTGTGAAGATGTGCTCTTTTGTAAGGTATCAGTAAAAAAAAGAAAAAAGTGGGTGTCCACTCATGACTATAAGCCAGTGTCTAATATACGGTGAATTTAGGAAAAAAACAAACAAACAAACTGCTGGGTAGTGGTCGACTACTGACAGACTTCTGCCAGACGTTTGCGTCTGGTACCGTGTGCACTTCATGCACATTGTTCGTTGTGTTCGAACCAAATGCAAAGTACATACAGATCCTTTTCATTTACATATTTATTAACCACTCTATATGTTGAAATATGGTGTTTGTTTGTTTTTTGTTTTGTTTTCTTTGCAGATTCAATTCTTGTTTGCACAAGAAGTTTGCAGTTCCTGCCTGCATTTCAAAGACTTTGGTGTTTGCGGATGCTCAGAAAGTTGTGGTCTTTTATAAGGAGGATGACTTTTCGACACTGTCCTCACAGTTCTGCTTCCAGTGTCTATCAATAATGAAATGAGAACACCAATAGATAAAGCCTTGCTTTATGAAGGTCATAAATGGATATGGATAGACAATGCAGTGATGAAGAAAGACATTTGGAAAAAGAGTGGGACCACACTGTGAATACAAGTGAAGTAAGCATAAAAGCAATATGAGCAATCAAGCTGTTTTTGTAGAATATTTGTAAATGCACTTGAATGGGGGTATCATAAAAATGTTCCCTGGATGTACCACACTGGATGGCAAATTATAGTGGATGAGATGTTTATATTTAAGAAAGAAAAAAAAAGAAACAATCATCAGCAGCATCATATACTGAGGCAAGGGCTTATCACATGTCGATTCACCTCAACCAATGAAAATCATTTATTATATGTTGATATTCCACAGAGGTAATAAAATGTAATGCCCATATTCCTTAAATTTTTCATTGAGGCTCTGGCAGCTGTCTGGTCATGATGCTCCCATTGTGCCTGTCAGATTACAGGCAGCCTGTACCCTGAAACCAGAAAACTACTTTTAGATGCTTAATGAGAATTAATTTAAGGCACTGCCTTCTGTTGATACAATATTTTCAGTGAACAACAATGTCAAACCAGGACAATATAACAAAGAATAAAAATAGTTATAGAATTTCTCTTATCTTCTGCTGACCACATAGAAAATGTGATTAAAAAGTAATAAAATAGTTTGGTTCATATTTTACTCATAACCAGATATGAAATATTAATGGCTTGCCGTGGTTCTCAGTCATGTCACTCTTGAGCAACAACAACACAAGGTGTCTGTTGCGTCAAATAAATACTTCAGCATGATAAGGCCCGCATCCTCTGTTTCTCTTCTCCAAGGCATCTCTTTGATAGTAGTTTCTTCCCTGCTCAGAGATGTCATGATTTGTCTCTAAACCAAATGCAGCATCCACGTTCATTGTACTTCCAAATGTTGTGGCAGACTGTCACATGAGTTCAGTAAAACACATGTAAAGCATGCAATTTTTATCGCGGCATTTGCAAAGGGACTTCCATACACAAAACTGTAGCAAATGACTCCTAAGTTTTCACAGTAGACCAAAGAAACTGAGAACAGCTGTCACTTTACAACAATACCTTTTTTTTCAAAATGGATGCGAGGGATAGTATTTCTTGAAAAAAGGATTACATTTTGATTCAGTGTTGAATATATGTATGTATATATATATATATATATATATATATATATACACACACACACACACACACACATATTTCTGGAGGGGGGGGTGGTTAATTTGTATTTGTATTTGAGTAAAATTAAAAATAGGCGTAAGAATACAGTTTTTTGTGTTACACTTCTAATTTACGTTATAGTGTAAGTATTCTTTATTTATATCCATTATAAT
>JBAMYA010000018.1:15228200-15239220 GCA_037176975.1 Arrhamphus sclerolepis | reverse complement strand
ATTTAATTTTTTTTTTTTTTTTTTTTTGGGTGTTATTTATGTTTTTTGTTCCTCTTTCTCTCCTCTTACTGCCTTTTTGCCTTTTGGAAACTACTTTTGAACGGATTTTTTTTTTTTTTTTTTACAAACACTGTTACATGAAATAGAACAGTTTGTGTTCGTAGCACTTCCTTCAAGAAAAAAAAAAAAAAATGAAGACAGTATTTCTTTAAGCTAGTGCTTTGTAATCATTCTGTCATATTTATTCATGCTGACAATGTGTTTTCTCTGGGTTTTATCCAAAGATTTTTATTTTATTTTATTTTATTTTATATATATATTTTTTTTTTTGTGGATCTTAAGTTAAATCACTGTTTCTAAAGTATGCATATCAAACAAAAAAGCAAAAGTGTGTTACAACAAAATGAACAGACATTTCTTTTCATTTTTTTTTCTTTTTATCAACATTTTGATAAAGGAAGCAACACTTCAATATGGGCAAGTTAAAACAATAAAATTTTAATTAAGAATAAGTGTACCTCATGACATTTTCTAACCTCTGCACCTGATGTGGTGGAAAATCTAAGAGAAAGCAATGAAGTTTCTGTTAATTTGTATTTATTAGGTTCTTTTAAATACCTTACTAATGAAATCCCACAGCTATTAATCTTTCGACATACCTCTGAGCTACGAACCGCCATGAGTTTGCAAACTGATCCTGACATTTGACTAACTGCAGTCATTTGAGAATGAACACCACTGTAATGTGATGGAAACACAGAGCAGCATAGTCACCCCTCCACAGTGTACGCCTGGTGACCCACTTTCTAGCTAGAGTAAAAAGGAAGCTGTAAATATGTTAGAAAACTAAACTAATTGGAGCAAGACAAGTGGAGTAGACCTTATTGTACCTAAAACCTTTTTACATGGTTCAGTCAGTTTTTTTCTTCCTCTATTGTTTTTTTCCAAGCAGAAGGCAGGAAATAATCATTAGCATAATCCCTTCAACATAATTGAACTCCAGTTTGTTCCCCTCCCCTCTGCTCCACAGTGGAAGCGCTGAATGACTCTTACCTGTCCTTGCCACCTTCCAAATGGCTGGCTTTTTGATGAAGACCTCTGTCACAGCCTCCTGGGCACGGGAGGAGGGCTCATTACAGCCAGAAGAATGCATGGGCAGGAATGAATAGAGGAAAGTGAAGTTGTGGGGGGAGAGAGAGTATATGGTCTACACAGTGGAGAAAGCAGTAAATATGATTGATGGGGAAAGCCCTTTGTAAGGTGAAATAAGGGGCACTTGGGGACTTGTCGTATACATTGCACCTGTCTTATCATCATTTAACTCTTATTTGTTGGCCTTACTAAACTGTCAGCAATTCCCTGCCTTCTTGGCCTTTACCTGTAAAATGCCATGAAAATGCTGACAGGCTGCCAAACCAGAGCGGCCTGGAAAGAACTGCTGCTGCTTTTTTTTTTTTCTTGATTTTTGCGTTTTGTAAGAATTAGACACACACCGAGGGGTGCACTTAGCTGCATTTGTATTCCACAGTCCACCTTTCAAATGCAAATCCACTTAACACTGACTTCTCTAATAGATTCTTTTCCTTCCTGAACCTAATAGGAACATCGTAATCTCTATTTTCTGATCATTCTGTTCCCAGAAAGATGGTTTGTCCCCTTCATGCAGTCTGTCAGTGACATTTCCTGTACTTGGGGTATTTTTCCTGGACTAGTTCAACTCTCTTTTTTCAATGTGTTCCTCGCTCAGCTAAGCATGTCATTACACAGATCGTTTGTGCACAATTTAATGTGGTATACAACAAGGTTACATTTCTATGGAACACTTTGAGACATCATAGCATTTCAGCCAGAATCGTTTCTCTCTCTGCTCATCTTTTTCACTCACCTTCAAAAATTGCTTCAGCAATGATCCGGTCTCCTCTTCCGAGTTCAGTCATGCCACATTTTAACTCAACATTGGGAGCATTTCGATTTATCAGTTATGTAACGTGATGAAAGATTTAACTTAGGTTCTTTAGCTTGGGCGTGCTTATCAATTGTTCTCAAGTGCACTGCATCATGAAATTGTATCAATCTGTCACTTTATGTCAGTTTCGTAGATGTAGCAGTTGTTGGATTTTTTTTTCATTTACTTTTAAGTGGTGACTGTCATCAGCTGTGTTTTTGGGTCTTCAGTGAACTTAAATTGGTTAATTATTATTTGCTTCAGTTTAACAGTATACTTTCACACGGAATAAAAGAGCAGACTCATGTTCTTTTGTGTTTTCTGTGTCTGCTATATGTTGTGCATTCCCCAGCTAGTCTGTTGTAACACACACACTTACACACAAAAGAATAACAACAACAAAAAATGGCTTAATTACTGAATGGGAACCTTTACTTTGACCTGTAATAGTGGCAATAGTAGTAGTGATGATTCCCTTCTGACCTTCAGAGAGACAGATGCTCAGTAGTAATACTATGTTATATATGAAAATGACAAGATCGTCATTACTTTTAATTACACTACACCAAATGATCTGAGAACATTGTTTTATCCTAGGAGCCGTCACCTCCCACCTTCACTCCCTTTGCTATCCACCAGCCCTGCCCTTCATCACCTGTGAAGGTCTCATTTTATCTGTGGCTGTTGCATGGCTCTTCATTAATCACTCCCCCAAAACCAATCACATGGTGACTGATAGTTGACCTGGCCTTGTCCGGCCATCCCTCTTGTGAAGGGAATATCTATTCGGTTCGCTGAGGCATTGTGTTGCACGGATCTTGCAGCCGATTGTGAGTGCTGCCTGTGTGTGTGTGTGTGTGCGCATAGGGCAGCATTGTCCCCTACACCGGCAATGTAACCCTGTGCCACCTGTACGGTGCACGCAAAAGTTCAGCAAATTATTCTGCTGCTGCTGACTCAGAGTGTGACTTTGTCCGAGTTTGAAATAGAATTTGGGAAGTATGCGTTTTTGTCCGATGACGTGAGATTTTTCACTTTGACCAGAGACCGACACATAGTGAACATTTGTCTCTTGGTCAGAGACGTGCAAAGAATAGAAATGAGTATTTGCATCAAAAAGAGATGGAAAGGTATGAGGGAAAAACAAACAAACAAACAAAACAAAAAAAAACAGAAGGTTTTCTCTTGTACCTGCAGGATACAAATGGCACAAAACTCAAACAAATCCACCTCAGGTACACTTTCTATTAGTCAATCCATACCAATCACTGATGCTACGTTGAGCTCTCCACCCCAGGGACCCTCACCAAACTGCAAAGAAAACAAAAATCTGCTATTGGTTTTCCTCTGCTTTCTCAAGAAGACACAGGCGAGACAGTGAAACATGGTCATTATTGAGGAAAGCAATCTGCTGAGGTGCATATTTCTGTATTTTAGTGCAATTATCAACTTTTTAAAGTAGTGTTTCCTTATGGTATATGTTGGGTCACTCCGTACTGTGCCCTTCTGGTCGTGATTAGATTGATCAGTAGCAATACATTACCCAGCACGGATGTCAAATCGCAGGCGGTATGACTCACTTTGCAGCTTTCTGAAAGACACTTTGTGTAATCTTTATTCACGAACCAGCCTAGCCAAATGACATCCAGGGGGATGTACTGCGTCTATTTGTATCGATCTCCTTTAATTGCTGTGACACTGAAATATGAAATTAACGTGAGGCAATATATGATTCAGGAAATATCTTCTGTCTCTCTCTGAATGTGCAGGTGCAATGACAGCAAAGACAGTCAAGAGGCACACACACGTGTGCATATTCTCAAACGCACAACATCTGTTTTGTATGCAGTGGCATCGGAAAATGATCTTTTGGTTGGCAGGTGATTTGGCATCAGTGTGCTCAGGTTTTCTAAACCTTTGGATACGTCCTACCATTGTCCTACAAAGAACTGAGGACACAGCTCTGGCCTATTAGAGATGAATAATGAGCCTGTTGGCAAAAAAGACATTGCTAATGTTTTGTCCAAATATCTCAAATCTGTCCCCAATGATAATGTATTCTGTGCGAGAGCCAAACAGCTTCATGTTTGAAGAGGTGATTTTATTGTAGATATGATTTATAAAAACTGCAGAGAGGTGGAGAAAAAAATAAAATAAAAATAAACTCATCTCACGTTTGTCTGACGGGTGCCCGAGTGTCCCAATATAAGCTTATTTTTGTTTTCCTGTAATTGATGCTTTGACTGTCTGGTGGCATAGTTTTGTTTGTTTATGCTAACGGCTGCGATGACCTGTTGGTCCCCAATCTAGCAGGGAAATGGCAGCCAATGCTTCAGGGAGCAAGCCATTGATCTCTCTTCAGTGCCTCTTTCTTCACAGGTACTTGGGATTAACTGAGCCAAAACAGGACAAAAGAAAATATTCGAAAAACTAGAGAAAAATAAATAAATAAAAGACAGTTTACTGTTGGTATATGCAAGTACAACACATCATCCGTAGGCTAATGAGTGCTCATGTGGGCTCTACCAAGTGCCTGGTACAAAAGCGTACTGTCTCCTCTCTTTATATTGGGCTCTTGAGGCTTGGTGCTGCCTAAGCAGCACAGACATAATTCTCTTAAACTGCACAATCCAGTAACTGTAACATAGTAGCACACAAACAAAAAAAGACATGGGCTCTTATGGATGTGCTTCTTCACAGTACCTAATTATCCTCAGTGTATCAGTGGTAATTATTAATTTGTCCCCTAGATAGCAGTCCAGGTGTGGAGGGAGTGTTTTGGTAGCTCTCAACAAAAATCAACCTCACTTGATTACAAAAGGCTATTTCGAGCCACATTTTGAACAGTTATTGCTTTTTATCAATTTAGGTAAGTCAGGAAGAATACATGAAAGGAGGTATCGAAATCTCTCCCTCTTGTACAAGGTTAAGTCTCCGTTGGGCGATCAAAGGCAGAAAGGTTGGCCTCAATGGAGTCAGCAAGAATTTTCCACTGAAAGGTTTCAACATTTTACTTTTTCTTTTCAAACTTGAAAGCACAAGGGTGAGGGGTCCATGCTCACAAAGCTGTTCCCCAGGGTAGATTATTGCTCTGTGGGGGGAAAAAAAGAAGAAAAAAAAGAAATCATTGAACGGGAACACTCTCTCTTTTCACCATCAGCTCTCACTCCTGGATGCACATTTTTTAAAATGTCAGTTCTTTAGGGCAACAGCTCTAATTTTTGTTCTGCTCAGTGTAAGTAAATAGATCTGACTGTGAGTTTTTGTTCACAGATCTCAGGAGAGAGGCATGCGTGCTCAGCAAAGAGACCACTCACTGCAACCTCCCTCTAACATATTGATCAGGAATGGCTATTGGCACTAGCCCTGTGAATAAAATGCTGCTCCACTGAGTTCAATTCCCCACTGGGCAACTGAATAAAAAGACAAAACCTTTAGCACTTTTTTTTTTTTCTGCCAGACTTCAATTTAGCTCGGCTGCTAAGTCTAATGATGTAACTAGCAGGCACAGAAGAAGAGAAAAATTGAAAATGTCACTGTAGTGGAGCACAACTTCTGAATACCTTTTTTTGTTTGTTTGTTTGCTCTCCAGCCTCTGCTGCAGAATAAGTTGAGATAACAATGAGATGTTTTATAGAATTAGGGGCAGGCATATATTGTTGCTTCCTGACTATGTTCAGAGTTGTTTGTTGACATTAAAAAGAAGTTGAAGAGGCCTAACATATTCATAGGAGATATTATCCACCTGGAAGCAATAATCCCTTTGACATTTTAAATTACTGGAACATAAGAAAACAGTATTTATACAAGACTACAGAATGAGAAACCTTTTTTTCCCCCACTTTATGGTATTTTTTTTTCTTCTTTTGGTTACTTCTGTCGTTATGTGTTGAAGGCAAAATACCTCTTCATACTTACTTCTCATACTTCAGTTTTGAAAAGTGTTATGATATAAAAATGATTTAATTTGCAATCTCTGTCACTGGTTCTAATGATCACACCTAAGAAGTCCATTCACATCTTCTTTAAACATTAAAACAGCTACTGACCTTTTGGTCCACCAGTAACCTCCATCTTAATGATTTGCTCCATTTCCTTTTTATTCTGTTTTCCCTGAGCCTCAGAATGACTTTATGTAGTCAAGTGATTTTCCATATACCATTTATTTATTATGTAATTAATTTATTTCTTGTTAATCTATGAGCTATGTATTTAATATTAAATAATGCACAGTTCTTTTCATGAGATTTATGAGAAATTTCAGCCTTTCTCAGTAGTCCTTCGTTTTCTGTTTGGTTGGAATATAGGGCAGTACAGTTTGGGTGCTCTTGTCGGAGACAGTTTGTGTGCTGCTATTTCGTAACAGTTTTTTGCGGCAGCCGGGGTTTAAGAGACCTTTTCTGGGTAGCGTGTAAGCTCCAGTTGTCCCCTTCACTGGTGAAGACACATATGAAGAGTCCAGACAGTTATGGAGGAGTGAGTGCTCAGAGGAAGACCGTCTGGGGGCAACAGAGCTGGTCAGGAGGCTGGGCTCAGTATCGCTATCTGGGGTAGCACAGCCACTCTTGTCCTCTTGTGACTCCTCTTGCTCTTCCTCCTCGTCATCATCACAGCACAATGCATGGTACAGAATTTTGTCACTGAAGCGGACTCTTTCTCTTGTGCCAGACGTTCGGGAGGTCTTTTGGCTGTATGAAGAGCTGCTGGCTTCCTCGCTGGATGAATCTGGAGTAATAATGCGTGGCCCATTGGGGATGGGCAACCCTCCATTCATCTGGGAGTACACTGAGGCAGTGGCAGGGGGTGGGCTGGGGGTCTGGGTCTGGGTGGGGATGGTCCCACGGCCCAACTCCTGTCGTAGATCCACTGGTTGCTCGCATATTCTACGGGAAGCTGCACCAGCAGCTTCTAGGTAACTGCAGAACTCCCAGCTGTCAGAAAGCACATCTGCATTGAGGAAGTCCAGCCTGAAGGCTTCTCCCAAACCCCGCTCACTGCTGGACGTGCTGCTGGCTGTGGCCACAGTCCAGTCATCTGGCTCCAGGTCAAAGTCAAAGTCAGACGTCAGTTTATCGATTTGACCCACCACCTGAAGGAGTGAAAAGGAAAAAATACAAGAGATGATGAGCTACTGTAGACAAAAAAAGTGGAATTAAAATATATATCTTTTATGTTTTACTTTTAGTTATTTGAACACCGGTGCTTTAAGGGCATGAACAGATTATCCTCAAGTAAACTCACTTTAAAGTAAAGCTATGTAACTGTTTGCTCAGTACTACGCCGCACACCACTTGCAGGTACTTTGCATCCCACTGAGCTCCCCTCTGCTGGCAAGTTTAAGAAAAGCTAGGATTCATTCTACTAACAGATCAGAGTTTTCTTTACTGCCTGCCACTAAACGGCCTTCATCCATAAACCTTAATTGTTTGTTCTTTATTCTGAAATTGCTTTTGCTTCCACCGCAGCCTCCTGTGGACAGGTGTTGCAAATTACCTCAATAGTACATCAACACAAAATTAAATATCCACTGAAATGATCTTGTAACACTGAAAATGTGACACGGCTCATCAAAGAGACTTCCGAGACACAGAACGACAAGAGCAAAAGGAGCCTCTCAGCTAAGTGGTTGAAGCTTTATAGCTGGTGGCTGGTTAGATTTGTCTTGATCCTGCACTGCAGCTTCCAGGATGAATGAGCTGAAAGTTGACAGCCCTGCAGCTTTACTGTATGAACTCTTAACCCAGTTATTTTGATGCATGTACTTGATGTTTATGGTAATTCCAACTCTTCTATAATGTAAGTTGAAATGTTGCATGGAAACGTTTCACTTAAAAGCATTTCACTTTATTGCTACCTCAAAATTGACCTCAGAGTTTCTGTCATTTGCAGCCATAGTGTTGAGTGTTTTATGAATAGAAGACACTTCAGTTGAAATTACCCTGGTTTGCTGACAACACGAAAAATCTAAGCCCTCTATACTTGACATTTTAGGACCTTCAATCAGTATGTTCTTTTCTCAACAACAGCTCATTGTGAATTGAAAACATTCACTTTTTATGTAGCTTCTGATGAAATAACACCCTCCCAAAACTAGCCAATCATTAAGCACAATGCCTAAACAGTTTTGTTTTCTGGACATGTTAGATTTAGATTCAGTTACAGATGAACAACATTTACACCAAGATTTGTGGCCTTTTTTCAGCTTATCTAGCTTTTGAGCTTCTTTTGGCTTCTATGTCTTCAAAATGTGTAATTTCATTTATCAGCTGCAACTGTCCTTCATACAGTATATCAACATCTTATGAGAGTTGATCCAATGATTCTACTGAGTACATCCTGTTTATTCTCCTGGCCTCTGCTTCTTGAAGGCAGCCTCTCAGGTAACTAGCCAGGGATGCACTTTTTTTGGCAGTCTCTGATACTTCTCCAATTTTGACAGCTTTTTTTTTTATTATTATTTCTTAGGAAGTAATAGTTTTTTCATTGCACCTTTCCATTGTTATGATAGCTGACTTCCTTCTGCTTATGTTGCCCTGATCTTATCTTTTAGCCTTCTTCTCTGTGGATGATAGTTTCTTATGCCCTATGGTTTCACAATTTACAGCCAAGCATCATAAGATAACTGCTGCTGTTGTGTACATGAGCTTATTGTTTTCTGACAGTAGGTAGAGGTATACTATGTCATATTGCATTTGCATCTTCTGGTAGACTTTCAGAACATACAATGTCTATTACCCTTGGTAGCTGCTTGGACCTGGTGCTTGGACCCACCCTTGGATAGGGGTGATTGTTGTAAAAAGAAAAAAAAAAAAAGAAGACTCTTGAAATCGTTAAGCCAGTGGAATAGATGATACAGGAAAACAAGAAGTCTCAGTGGGTTTAAATGTGCACATAGAGAGAAACGGGTCAGAAATGAGTATTACAGCCAAGTGGACTGCGGTGTGTCACCACAAGATCTTTTGATGCAGAGAATAAAAAGACAAAACATTGGTTTTCTAAAGTTTTCTAACACAAAGATGATGTGCCTGTCAGCTCCACCACTCTCAGCTTATATTTTATTTATTTATTTATTTATTCATTTTAGTGATATCTATTTACAAGTTCAGTTTATGGATATTGGAACACATGTTAGTTATTGTCAAAATAGGTTTTGCAATGATGCAATCAAAGTCCAAACCTCAAATGATTCAAATATTTTATCAGGACCTTTAGAGTGCTTTATATAAACAAATGTCTGCACAACTCAATAAAGAGAAACAGGGAGTAAAGAAGACAGGGCAAAAAATATTGCTCAATCTTATCTTTTTATGGACTTACAGCATAAACAGTGAGGTCTTATTTAAACTGCTGTGTACATTATTAGTTATTTGTTTGATCATTCATTCTCCATATCCACATTAATCCTGTTCAGGATCACGAGGGATCATCTCATCTCAGCTGTTCTTGGGCAAGAGATGGAGTACACTCTGATTAAGGCAGAAGTCCACATTATTGGTCACATCCAGTAAATTTTATTACGCAAAGTTGTCAAAGCACTGAAATAGGAAACACCAAAGCTCAGTTGTGACACAAAATCTATTCTGGGACAAGTCACACATCAAAATTTAGAAAACTTGAAAAGTTCTGACAACTTTCTGCCAGCAATGTAACTCTTGAAGCTACACTTCAAACACATTTCATGCTGTTAAGTCAAACCACCTGCACTTGAATCAAGCTGCATACCTCTGAATGCGCGGCATTGGCTCATCTGTCAATGAGCTTCTTTTCAGATCTGCCAGCCATGGCATCGTATGCCTCATAAGTACCTGAACTGTGCTTTTCTGTTGGCAGACTGCCTGAGGGAATCAGGCTGTATGAATCCTCTAATCCTTGAATTACTCAACGTGTTTGCTGTGTGATTTGCAGACTTTTGCTCATAGAGCTGTTAAGGTAAAATGCTTCACAGGGCCTGGGGGAGTCTAAATAGCCTTGTTTACTCAATTACATAACTACATTTAATCAGTGTGTTAAACAGTTATCCATAACGTTTATTTTTAATACATTGTCATTTCAGGAAAAAAAAACAAAAAAAACAAAAAACAAACAAACAAACAAAGAAAAACAGCAGTTTCTTTTGCAAGTATTGCAATAGACAGTAAGTTATCTTTCCACAACTTGCTATTTGTTGCCACTCAGTTTTAACATAACAATTATACTGCGATACATTCTGAGAAAGGCGAAAAGTACAATGTTTGGTGTCTGCAACAGATCATTAAACTGCTTATTTTCTGTCCTCAAAAGCCAATTTTGTCTTTGAACAGAACAGCTTTAGGTTGTTAGCACTGGCTCTAAACGTCTAAGGAGAAAAAAAATGCAAAGCCAAGAACTTGCAGTGCTTTCTTTCTTGACTTATTTAGCACAGGTCAAACTGGACCATCCTTTATGGAAGAAAAGATAGAGATAGTTTGATCCCATATATACATATGCCATAGCTGCTGTGGAAAAAAAAAAGTAATATCAAGATGTCAAGAAAAAACTACTGAGGAAAAGACTAAGACTTTTTCCTGCTTTTCTTCCTGTTTTTTTGTTACCTTGATGTGTTCTTGCGCCTGTGTCAGTTGTGTCTGAGCACTCTGAACAAACCCCACAATTAAAAAAAAAAAAAAAGAAAAGAAAATGACAGTATGTATCTTAGATTGATTGGTTATTCTAAACTGTGTTTTTAAACATGCATGGTTGTCCAGGGTTTACCTGAGGACATCTGGGATCAGTGCTACACTCCTTTAACATTCGGTACAGAGTAGTGAGCTCAGAAAGTACACAAATGAGTCAACTGCTGTCTGTTTCAGCTGCTGTTTAGCTGATCCCTGTGTTATTTTGTAGGCCGACCTAGTGTCATAAATGTCTTTCTTCACAAGTCTGCGCTGACGACTGACAGTTTCTGGGTCACAATACATGCCTTTTTGCAACAACAATGAACTTTTTTTTTTTTTTTTTTTTTTTTTTTTTCCCCAACAGAGAAGGTGGTTGAAGGAGCGAGGGACTGAATTTAAAAAGAAAATCACTTTGGCAAAATGATGCATGGCTTGTGACAGA
>JBAMYA010000018.1:15168492-15192046 GCA_037176975.1 Arrhamphus sclerolepis | reverse complement strand
TGCATATATGCATATACTTTGTAATTCTTAAACAAGCTGCTGTCACTCACCATGCAGGATATTTTTTTTATTACAACAGCTCTTTCAGTAATTACATTTTTTGCAGGAGTCCTTTTCGTTATCATTCTTTTGTGGTGTTGCAATAGTCTGCTGCAGATGAGATTCTAAAAGAACGCCATGGACGATAAAACCATGCAACATGTCACCTTGCCGTATTTTTATTTGGGTTTTCCTCTTCTCACCAAAAAGGAAAAACATAACTTCCTCGGAGCAGTGGTAAGGTGGTGGTCGACTGTTAATATGCTGTGAAGTGGAGCTAAACCGACGGTAAAGCAGAATGCACAGCGTGCATGTTGACTGAGCAAGCAAAAGTGATCGGTGCACTCTCATTATTCTCTTTGCCTTTGGATTTTTGACAGAGCCCATGGAGGACAACTGCGCAAAACACGACTCTGTTCCTGGAGTTCCTGCAAGGATACTACCAGTGAAGCCCTTGGACCACGCATCTCCTCCAGGGGAGGAATGTTACAAGTTACATGAATCCATGTCGCAGAAATACAAGCTCCAAAAAAATAAAACTAAAATTGAATAAAAATATAATACACACTTCAACTCAGTTTTGAGTGGACACTTGCAACTTAGAGTAAAATATCTCACATTCTGAATACTTTTTTACTAATATGTATATTTGTAGCCTTTATAGCAACATAAGGTGTCCTTGTACTGCCTTACTATTAAAATTAAAGGTCTTGGGTGTCTTTTTTTGTCTGTAATATTGAAAGCAGAGCAATAATAGCCTACTTAAAGAACGTTCAACCTAGCCTGTTAACAAATCAAGTATCTAACCTTTCCTTTTAAAATTAAAATAGATTCCAGCTGATGTTACAAGCCCCTACAGTCCTCCTTCCTTTTTTTGTACAAATATGTTGACATTTATCAGTGGGTGACAGTGGCACGGTCCCCGGACTTAACAAAAAAGAAGAAGAAAAAAGAAAAAACTAATAAAATGTATTGTTTGTATAAAAGATGTGACTCCGTGTGATTTCCTGCGTCATTGTAAACTTTTAATTGTACTGTTGAGAGCCATCTTTGAATCTTTATAGACTAACTGATACTATTACTAGCTGAAATTTATATGATGGCCCATTGTTTGTGATTATGGACTTCTTCCTAAATGTCGCAATAGAGTTTCAAATTGTTTCCCAATATTCCAATAACAATGTTACAATCACTTATGGGACACATTTGTTGCTTGGGGGGGTCGCGGGGTGGTGTGGGGTGGGGGTGGGGGGGCAATTTCAGATAAAAGTTTAAAGTTGGTTTCTTCGTTGTTTCGAGACAGAAACGCGACGACCAAGGGTAACATCCTCAGACCGAAACATTGACAATCAAAGTCCACTGCGGCGTGTTTGTGAAAACGTGGCAATGGCATTAGAATGTTTACTACCCCTGCAAACAAAAGGTTGTCTCACATGATGCATCCAAGTACAAAGAAAGCAGACAGCTGTCCAGACACAGCACTTGAATTTGACCACTAAAATCCTCTCTCCACCATAAAACTCCGAATGGCTGTAGTAACGCTAAATCCCTTTCTTCTATGGAAAACAATAAAAACTGAGAATGAGAGGAATTTCGATTTCAACAACTAGATATTCTGCAGCTCGAAAAAGGGGGGAAATGAGGGGAAAAAATGAACGAAAGAAGCCCGTCAAATGGTCACTGTCAAACACTCTAACGCATTTTCCGAAATCTGAAATTATGTATGCTATGATTTTTTTTTAAATGTGGGTCACTGGAATAGTTTTAAATTTTTTTTAGTTTAAAAAAGTTTAAAATTCTACTTGTGTACATTTTTGCAAAGACAAACATTAGCTAATTTAAAGTTTATCAGCAAAATAAGACAAAACGCGAAAACAGAGGGAAAGAGCAATATTGTGATTTAAATATATGTGTGTATATATTTATATATATTTACCTTGAAGCAAACAGCTGCGGACATAAATGGTTCAGCAAGTTCCCATTTTCTTGTTAAATAGTTCTAATTCACAACTACCGCCATGTATATATTTGTGGTAAACATACTTTGGCCTGTCAAAACATTCGCAACACACGCGGTTGCCTTCCAACTGCCACTTGCACGAGCGTAACAACAATAATAATAATAATTCCCATATTAAAATTTCATTTCGAGTTTAAACAATCTAATCTAATATAATCGTTTTTTAGTTTTTTGTTTGTTTGTTTTTTGCTTTTTGTACGAAACTGGCGCAATATTTACTAGTGTAGGCAATAATTCATCTCTATGTCAGCGTTGTATTATTCCTGAAATAGACTAAATTAAGACAACGGACAGAATTTTTCCTTTCGCTGCCAATAACAGAAACAAGGCGTACAGTCCACAATAACATTTTCAATATTTCCCCATCATAATCATTTCAGTCAGCCTGTGCGTAATAGCGCAGCATAAATAATAAATGTGAGAATGTGAATGGAAAATATACTTGTGAAAATCTAAAGTAAGGACCGCTCATCACAACAACAGACGAAGAAAAAAAATGAAGCGTTTTAATCACACCAGGTAAGCATAAATGCGTTTATACGATAGGGAAATTGTCTTTCTGACTGTATTTAAGTCCTACAATGTCTCCTAATGTGACAAAATATGGCGAGTCTATAATTTGGCAATATCCGCTTTCTGAGGTTTCAAACGCCGTCTTTTCTCGCCTTCGTGCTCTCAGACCATCAGTCAAAGAATAAGGTTTACCATATGCTTATTTCCCAGGATGGACGACCCGCAGCTGAAATTCCGCGAGCAGTAGGACCCAGGAAAGTTTGATTATGTTGCACCAAACGAGCAGGCTATGCAGAGTTTGGAGGCAAAATTGTCTTCCACTGACTATCTGCCCTTTCTACTTCAATACAACAATGAACAATAGCCCGAGTGCAGGTTACAACGAAGAGACACAATACTCTTCTGGCTGCTTTGCTGATCCACGTGCAAATATCACAGTTGAGACACTAACTTTACGACTGCCTCTGAGGAATTTAAGCTATGTATTGTCACCTCGCAGCATAATTGCATGGGTTCACAGACGCTTCTTGTAAAGAATATCTCTCAAAAATGTCACTCCTAAATTCTACAGTGTTTTGGTTCTGATGTGATAAATCCTGGGCAAAGTGAAACAACCCTCAACTCACACACAAATACAATGCGCTCACAATGGGCACCGCTCACCAAGACACAGCTAGTCAGGGCTAAATGTGGGAAGCCCGTGTAATCATATTACTGTCCCCTCATGGCCTAGATAAGTTTAATTGGATGTAAGTTGGGCTGTTAAACCTGGCTACATGAGCTGCAAACACTTTCAAGCAACACTAAAGAGGCGAAGCCTTTTTCCTTTTTTTTTCCTTTTCTTTTTTTTAAGCTGAGATCTTAGTGAACGCATCAGGCGTAAAAGCGTTTGTGGTGGCAACAATAGCTCATAAGATAAAGACGTGTGTTCCTGCTGCATTTGGAGCAATCTCCAGAGTGTATTTCACGTTCAACCACAGGGACATAAAGCTTTCACAACAATGTGTTAACTTTTTTATTAGAAGTATTAAATGATTTCACATCACAAGAAATCGCCCCGTGTAGTGACTTTCTGGCTTGAGCTTCTCAGTGTTATTTAGACGTTCTGAGGGGGGGAAGAAAGACAAATACTAAAAGAGCTTTCAGCGGAGGAAGAATAAAAACTGAAGTGTTGGCTATCTGTCTTTGACCGAGTTCAAGATAAGCTGAAAGTGGGCTTGTGTTTGATATTTTTGCTAGAAGGGCTTAGCTTCACGGTTTATAATAGTCAACAAAACTCAAAACAAAGAGCATTTTGAAATAAGAGCACAGATTAGACTGAGGCGTTTCACGTGCCTATACTGCAATTTAAAAATATATTCTGAGACTCTAAGCAAGACTTGCATTTCACAGCCACACACACACACACACACACAGCCTATCTATAGCCTATATCTGTACACATACACATATATCTGTACACATACATACATATATACACATTATATTTTGTGTATATACAAAATATATACAATATATATGTATATATACTATATCTACATACACACACACATACACACACACACACACATATATACATATATAAAGATCCCCTTTAAGAGAGCATACCACCACAAATTTAGCTACTGGCTACCCATTTCATTTCTTCATTTAGGTCATAGCAGATGTCATTGACTAATTGCAGACCAATCTATTTTTGGTTGTTACAAATGACTCTGCAAAGCGATGGTGACGCAAGATAAATGGATCTGATGCTTCTTGGGGGTAAGGGACTTAAATATCTTAAGTCTTAAAAAAACAAAACAAAAAAAAAAGAAACAAAGAAACAGAAGAAGGAGGAACCTTTCATGCTCTTCTCTGAACTCTGAGCTTTTACTAACAGCTCCTGCTGAGTCCACATGCCAGAATAACAGGTGTTAAATGCCTACACCTTATTATTATTTTTATTTATATATTTTTTTAACTCTTGGGGCTTGCAGCCATAGAATTACAGAATGAGCTTCTGACCCCAGTGAGCTTACACGCCCTGAAGAGGGACACACTTCCCCTCCAGCACTGAGCACTCAGCTTCGGTTCTGAAAGAGAACTGTTGTCTGCAGGCCAAGAGATAAGCTCTCTCTCTGTCTGTCTTTTCTTTTTGCCTTTCTCTCCCTGGTTCTTCCTCTTCTTTCACACTCGCTCCTTCCCCATTTCAGCTCTTGATTCTTTTTCCCTCTCTCTCTAAATAGTTTCCCTACACACACAAACACTTATACACACACAGGCGTATAAACACAGACCGTGCCCTCGTCCTGTTTTTTAGCGCTGACAAAAGCATCTCTACTGAAACCCAACACTGGATGACCTGCATGCCTTCACCCTCACCTGACTCAGAGTTCTGACTATTCCAGAACCACTCCATCATGCTGCCCCCTTTTCCAGCATGAACAGCTGATTGTAGGAGTTATCGTTTCAGCTATGACCTTGGTAAACTCTCTGGACATCATCCGTGCAGCCCTGCTCCAACTCATCATTCTTTCCTAAATTCTTCTAATCGCTTCTGTGGCTCTAAAACCAAACAAGGACAAGCTATAAACATTAGGTCAATTAGTCACATCGTTTGCCTCTTGGCTAGTCTCAGATTCACAGAGAATTAGTAATAAACCTCATATTGCGACGGAGCTGTATGATATATGTGCTGGCACCAGAAAGCGCGGTTCCATCAGGTTCAATGTAGTTGTGATTAACCTTTAGTCCTTGATCTGACATCAAAATTGTTAGATATATTTCTACACCCTGGACCATACATTGATCATCAAACACTACTCATTAAAACCATAAATCCACTATTTTTTGCAAAATAAGAATAAATAAATCAACAAAATAATAGCTGGATTTACATTTTTATCACTTAAAAGATCTTTATGTATCTTACCCTGAACAAAAAAAAAGCAAGAAAAAAAGCAGTTCTTAGTATGTCTACCAATTATCTCCATTCTTCTGAATAGCATCTGCTCCTCACTGGGAATCACAAAACAGTGAGTCAGAGTTGAATTGAGAACACTGGAGAGACTTTACTCGTCAGCCTCCTGTGCTATTTTGTACTTTCCCTTGCAGATATAGATTTTTCTGCGTCGACATGAACACATGCATGCATATGCATTACTCGCATTTCTACACATGAACAGGAGCTTGTCTGGCATAATGGACCCTCTGAAGAAAGGATTACAGCTAATGATGAACTGCAGGAACTGTGCAGGTTTTGCTTAATAAATAGTCTTTATGAAGGGGAGTTAAGGTTTGCAACTTTAACACCAACTACATCAACTCAGTCAATCAACTCCAAATCATTTTCAGCCTTCAGAGTAAGAACAAAGGCAACAGCCATTCATAGAGTTTTTGAAGTAGATATCTTGAGTTAATTATTATCTTTAATGACTAAATGTGCAGTCAACTCTTATTAGTGATCTAGTTATTGCTTCAGAAGGAGATATATGTCAAAAACCAAAGTATTCTGTATCAAAAACTGTCTTTTAAGTAGAAAACTGCAGGGTAAATGATAGTTTGTTGCTTATTCTTGTGCAGAACACTTATTTTAGTTTAGAATATTTATTATTTATGATCCTGAAAATGGTTCCTTTATCTATAAGATCAAGCTTTTCTGATGTTTGTTTTTGTCAACAGAAACATATAGGCTGAATTTGTTTAAAATATGCCCCCACCCCCATGTGTTCTTTGATATCATCAAACATATCTTATCTGACTGTCTTATAAGATTTCTGCTGTTAAACATCTATTCATTACATAATATTAAAAGTACCTGAAGAGAAAAATGATTATTTCTGAGCTCTTAGCATTTAGAGACCATTAATCATTACATTATTTTCATAATCATATAATTAATCAATATTTAATGGTATGTTGATCACTGGAGCACAGTGATAAATAAGTAGCCACAAGTCAGCAACACTACGAGCAATTGTCCACCATTTGAAACTTTTAGCGACAGTGTACGCAGTTGCAGACAATATCCTAAAAGTGCATATAATAAATAAAGAGTAATGCTTTACATCTAAATATTCTGAATTCAGACTCTAGCTTATTGTCAAATTTCAAACTTTTGTGAACTTTTAATATGAACGTTTTCCACAGATCAATCATGAAACGAGAGGAAAACGTTCCTATCATCTTTTTTTTCACTTTGTAACACATGGTTAGGCCCATTCCCAGTTTATAAAAAAAGCAGTCCAAAAGGTCTAATTATATGTTTCACCCTCATAGACCTTGCTACTTTGCATTAAGGTCAAAAGTCTTCATCATCTTGGCCATAAACTGCTAACCGCACAGGTGACTGCGTTGATGACAAAAATTATTAATCACCCAAATAGTCTGTTGACATGTTCTGTCGGCTTCTGCTCTTAGCCGTGTCTGAATAATTAGCCTGTCCTCTTTGCTGTGGCTCTTTTGTTTTGCCCTGCCCTACATTAGGTGCTATGTTGTCATGCTGTTGACAATGACGGTGATGGCAGCCATCCATGCAGTGCCACTGGCGGAATATGAGCTGCCAGGGAAAAACAATGACAGGGAGAAAGACAAGGGCAGGTTCCAAAAACATAGAGAGCTGCCTTTCAAGACATTCTGTGTGGCTTCATTTTTCTGGGATTCCTGAGATTTTAAAAGTGCTATTACACAAAGAAGTACAGTGACTGTGATGTAACATACTCAAATGTCACCATAGCAAAGGCTACTCAAAAAGGCAACAGGAAAAAAAAGGGGTCTTCATTTAAAAATGAGCTGATTTCACAATAAAAGTATAACTTACCACAGCTAACTTTCTCACCTGCAGCTTCAGCAGCTGCTCCACCAACACTTACTGTCATAAGACTCACCTCATGTTGGATAGATGGCTTCCCTTTGGATACCATTTCCAGCAAAATCTACCATGCGGCCATTATGCAAGCCGGCAACTACCCACATAACCAAAACAATTGAAGGCACACTACACAAGAATTTCCAGAGCAAAGAAAAAAACACATTTGGAGCTCAAAATATTGCCCACAATCTCTTTCTCCCTGTTTAAGCACCCAAATCCCAGCGTGCAGAGAGCCGAGTGAACAGGTGTTACGCCTTTATGCAGCTCTGTGTGGGATGCTGTTTTACTCAGCTCATTTTCCATGTGAATGCGTAAATTTTGTGATTCATGGGTTTGATACAGCTGTCAATGAGCTGCATTTGCAGGATTCACTGTGTTTATGATGTGTGGATAGCTCATCTTGCAGCTTTAGCTCTGCATTTGGCCAAGCTGCCTCAGGGTAATCATCCAAAAAAAAAAAAAAAAAAAAAGAAACTGTGTGTTGTTTTGATCAGTATTGTAGGATTGAACAGTTCACCAATATGTTGAATTAAAATGTACATTAGCACAATAATGACAAATACAATTAAATGATTAAGATGGCTGCTGTGGTCCCTGATTCAGGTGAGCTATGATGCCTTATACGCAGTCTGCTCAGACAGAAATGCCTTTCAATAATGGAATAAAAATGAACGGTCATTTTTCGAAACTGCATACTGCAGCCTGCACATGCAATGTAGTATACAATATAGGGTTATATTTTGAAGCAATGTACTTCATTGTGGTCCACCTAATTTACTGCCTACACAGGATCACTACTGTAAAACTGAAACTAAACATGAAGAGATCAAGGCAAATTCTGTTGTAGGACCACTGAAGTTCTCTGTAGATACTGCAGTGTTGTATATACCAAGTACACAACAACCACCCCAATCATGTACAGGTTAAACAACGTACACCCCACCGGGGTTATAAACAGCCTTCTCTACTCAACCCACCATTCAGAAGGCGCTGAAATGCTCAACAGGTAGAAAACTAACCTGAGGAATCTGCAAATTGATTGAGATGGATGTGCTAGCATGCATGTCTGTTTGAAATCAAAGGTTTTTGAGATTGCGTTTATCTAAATGAACCAGAACATAGCATCCTTTTACAACGCAGCATCACCAGGCTTATAGAGGCTCGTTACAAAGAATGAGAGCGAGAACTGTTCAAAAAAACTGACAGGGTTACTGTGATCACAGACCGCATTAATAGCTTCCTCACCATCACCTGCCACTACATCTGTGATAGATGACAAATGAATTCAGTTTTCCTCCTCAACAAGAACTTGCCAAACCAGCCTTCACCATTCAGCTTTTTGGTCCTGTACTGTAGTTGACACCATAATTAGAAATAAGACAGACAACGTTGTTCTGTTCTTCTAATGTCTTGGAAAAAATGATTTTAGTTGAGTCATAGAAAACACAGCGATACATATTACATGATGTTGTGAAAGAAATGAAGTGAATATTAAATTCAGACCACTATGTTGGGTAAAAAATATCCAAACCCTAAATGAGCAACTGCTTACACATTTCAAATCACTATAATTAATACATCCTTCCTTTTGTTGTGCATAGGGGAGAGAAAAAAAAAAAAAAAAAAAGAATTTCAATTGTTTTTTGTACAAGTCTTAATGAAGACGGGAGAACAGAGCAGATGTTGCCAGAAGAAAATGCCAGACCCGGATTTCCCGCCGCACCGTGTCCTTATTTCGTACTCTCTGCATGCTCTTTCTCATGGCACAAAGAAGCTGTGGTTCAGGAAATGTGCCTGGAAATAAATGGCCAGAGTCTGTGCTAATGCATAACTGTGACAAGTTCCTTATAGAAAGCTGGGCTATTTATGTTGTGTGAAAAACAGATCAGAACTCGGCACAAATAAACTCTGTGACAAGGTAAACAGGACAAGTGTCATTCTTCATTATCCCATGAAATATTTTATTAAAGGCATTGATTAAATAAATGTCAGCAAACATCCTTCATATATTTGCAGTTAATGGCTTTTATCAAACTATATGCCTAGATACTTATAGCTGGGCTAAATGCTAATTTATGTCAGTGAAATTTTCAATTTTGTGTACTGTGTCCTCAGCGGCCTATTTACTTCAACAATAATTATAGACTCCTTTTTAATGACATGTCATTGGATTACTTTTGTAGCAACTGGCCATCACTTTAAAGAAGGATGAACGGTACCCACGATGCACAATGTTATGTTGTCTTTCAGTTACTGACAATAATCATTAAGCCAAGAAGACAAAATATATTCCTTCATTCACACATCTAATAAATTCAAGTGAAGTCAAGATAATGCGACGCAAGACACTGCACAACATCTCTAACGTATATTGTAAGACAACTCATTTCTGGTTGTGCTGTTATGGTACGTCTTTTCAACCTGCCCTGTGATGCAACATCATAGCTGCCTTGCCTGATGTTGAGTCACAGAAGTGAGGCCTGCTATTCTGCCTTGCACTCATTTTATTTACTCCTTCCTTCACCGAGCAGAATAAACTAACAGATAATTTTCTGACATTTCAAATGTAAGATACTCCTGGCACTACCAGATAGCAACTTCTGTGTTATACGAGCAACTGTTTGACATTCTGTAAATACCAAGCAGGCGAGACCCTAGGAAATGCGGAGCTTTTTAAAAGGATAAAGCCACTTAGTTTTGTGCCTTTACGGTTTAAATATTACATCTGGTTGTGACTGAATAATGTGTGAAACAGGGTTGATTTATGATACATCATAGGCTACATCTGAAAATAAGAGAAAGGACCAGAAAAGCCTCCTTATAATCCTTAAATATAACTTGCTTACGAAGATTGTAGCTGTTTTGAGCTGCTCTACTGGTGAGTGGATTGGCCCACACTACAATGAGCACTTCCTCAGACAAAAATATAGAATGTCTTCAAAACCCACTCATAATAGGAATACCTTTTTTCTTCTCCTTCAATCTTTCATCCAGTGGTACACATGGAGAAAATTAGACTACATACGTAAAAAAAACGGCAGATGGCCAAATGCAGCGATAGCTTTTCCATGACGTATAGTGTGCTTTTCCACAATAAAATTATGCAGCTTCTCATGGAGGCTGCTTTTACACTTTGATAGATGCTTTTTTTTTTTTTTTTTTTTTAAACTCCATTAACTACAGCCTACTGGTTTTATTCACAATACAAAGATAGGCTAAAACAATCCTGAACACGCCCACGAACAAGCACAACTGATCTAAGATCTTCCTCCCTGTTGCAATCCCATGCAGCACGACAAAGCCATTATCTCCATCCACCCTTCATCTCTCTCACACGCAAACATTCTCTGCCATTCTTTGCTAAGCTTCTAATTCTATTTATTTATGTATTTATTTATTTTAATCCTATTCAGTGTTGTCTTTTCCTTGGGACATGCGAAAGGGCCAGTGAATCATAATGTACAAGTATGACTGGTTAGAAAAAAAAAACACTGCTTCATCTGTAACTAACCCTCAGATGGGGTGCTGGGTGATAAAAATCAATGAGCACGACGAGCACAGTTTTTGGAGTGTTTACCTCAGCAAAGGTCTAACCTAAAGGCCTCATTACAGTGTGCGCTGAGTGCAGGGTTCACGGAAGGAGGCAGAGCTCAAAGGGGCAGCTAATCCAGTGGGTCTCACAGGTATGATGGTGTGGTCAATATGCTGGGGCTGCATCCCAAAGAAGCTGGAGCTCCACAGCAAAGCAAGGTAAAAGACGCTCAGGGGAATGCTTTGCATGGTGTAGTTTTATTCTCTCCACAGCTCTCAAGGTTAGATACTGCTAAAGTATTAACCCCTTCTTTACTCCTTTAGTCATTTCAGTACTTGATTTTTCTTCTTATTGTTATTATAATTCACACACACACACACACACACACACACACACACACACACACACACACACACACACACACACACACACACACACACACAATTATACTAATCAGTTTTTATTATGAATTAATCCTGATCAGAATTTAAGGATGTATGACTGCAACCAAGTATGAATGAACAAATCTGTATTAATCTAAATAAAATCTGCTCAACAAAGAGGTGGCATCTCCTGAAGCAGTATTTCATGAGTCCAGAGAATAACTGAGCCTCTAATTCATTGAGGAAAAAGAGAAAAAAAAGAGAAAAAAAGTGGAGATCAGCTAAAAGCAACAGCACAGGTGTGGAGATGGCAAGGTGTTTTGTATTCAGCAGAGAATAGATAAGGCTTGAGGTATCTGGTTCTTGTTGCTTTCCCCAGCTAAAAGAACTCTGCTGGAGGCACGTCACCAAGTTCAATTTAGGAATTTAATTTCCACACACAAAAGAGGTCCGACAAGGTGGAACAAATCGAAAAACACAGCAGGTGGATACTTGTCATTTCTTCCAAATGGCTTTTAATGAGAATAAACTGGATGGTCCGGGGATGCTACGCTGAACGTCGCACATTCCTGTGTGTGGTTAAGCTTTCAGAATTTCCCAGTGAGTAATGTTGGCCTGCTGAGCCGGTCGGCATGTTCATGTGTTTGGAGAATGGGCCAAACTCTGCCTTAATCTAAAATAAATGGACTCTGTAGTGAAGAACTGGCTGGGGTGTCCTAAGTGGAGATCACTGGGCTGTGGTCAGTTGGGCAGAAAACCCACAACACTGGCAGCCAAATCAAAATGGTTGTTTTGTGGAAAATGATCCATTAGAACACAGATTTGTGGCTAATTGTAATTTCTGATTGTAGGCAAACGTTTGGGAAAAAGAAAAAAAAAACAAACTAAAATTACCTGCCAACTTGGTTATTCACCCATTTAAAATCACGATGAGTGGTAGAATTAAATGGTTGGAAATGTATTGTGTGGATGGCATAAAAAAAAGGAAATTAAAGCAAATTTACCACCATTCTTTATACTGTTTTAGTCATTGAATAAATGTATGAGGAGTTCTGGGAGCCCCCTTCATGGTTAAATGTTGAACTGTTCTTGCTGAGCAGTTTTATCCTCAGCAGCAGTATCAGCAGGGGAAAACCAAGTGAGCAGAGGATATGTCCCCTTCAGAGAAAAATGCTCCTTTGATTTTGTTTTTTGTCCCCCTTGGGTTGCCTCTGGGTTTGGAATGGCTTTGGTGCCGTTCTCACTTCTCAGGCTTGACCAGGAGACAGCACTGGCTTGCCGCTTTACCAAATGCCTGTTAAGATGACTGATCTGTGGCCAGGTGTTTGGTTATGCCACCAGGCTTCAACAACTCAGCACACCTCAGATATGAAAAGCCAGTGCGCAGTCGCCTGCCTAATCAGATCACTTAGATGGCGGTTTTCTTTGACAGACTCCATTTTTAGCACAAATGGCTTGATATGACAGGCAAGTCTGAGTGATCACTCAGCAGGGATTGAATGAAGAATGAAAACTGAAAAGATCATTAATTTGTCCCACTTGCAACAGCAATTTAGTGGTGATCTAAGTGTCTTTGTTGTCTTTTTATATTTTCAACAAAAAACAAAAACCAGCCAGAAAGGATAACAGTCCTGCTGCTGATGAAAAATGTGACAGTGTTTATATGTTGAACAGTATAGTTTAGTACAAAAGTGTGTGTTTTTTTGTCTTTTTTTTTTTTGCATCTGAAAAGCATTCATGACACACACTAAAATCTCTGTTATGTAATTCTAAAACTGCTTTGGTAGCCAGTCATTTTAATACAGCTCTTACTCAGTACTTCACTCAAAAAAAAAAAAAAAAAAGAAAAAGAAAAAAGAAAAAAAAAGCTGACACTTGAAGTACACAGATTTCACCTGACACTGGTCTTTTGCTGTTGCCTCTCTTCTCTCCCTTACGCCTTTTGTAGGCCAGTCTCAAGCATTACATGAGCATGCACACACAAATATTCAAAGGCTACTCATAATTGCTCTTTGTCTAGCTTTTATTCTTGCTCCTCTCTTGCAGCTTTAATATTACGAGTCATGATTGCCTTCCTGTGTTCATTTGTCTTGAGATGGGTACAAAGTAAGGCATCGTCTGCTTATGATATCATCCTGCATCTCCAAAATAATACTCTTAATCATTCTTGCGTGGTTTAATTTAAAAATGTGCAGCACTCTCCCAAACACTTTTCACCCAGTCGATCCCACCACAGCCTTTTTATTTATTTATTAATCTATTTACTCATTTATCTTTAGTGATGCATGATTTCTTTGTTCTTATATATATAAATTTGACTTAAATATATATGCACACTTATTTTTTAAAATAAAATATTCTGTATTCGTTGCATCCAATCTAGCTTTCATTTTTCGTTCGCTTTATCCTACACTACTAAAAAGTCCAAGGTTGACATGATATCTAAATGAATTATTTCCTCTGGAGATGTCACTCCTGCCAGTACATTATTACAAATGGAATAGTTTATCAGTATATTACCTTCCAGTGTCCTTCCTTTAGGTCTATCTCATTTTACCTGTCATGAAGCCTGTAATGGGATTCACCAGTAAGGCAGGCTGCAGTTGACAGTAATGGGCTCTTGAAGAGAGCAAACTTTCCATGCTCTGTTTAACATTTTTCTTTAATTTATAGAGGCGTTTTGCTACCTGAGAGTATGCTGCAGCGTGAGCACAAAACTGAGATTTTAAATATTGCTATTTAAAAGGCGTTTACAGAAATTTAATGTCTGCCTTCATTCTTGAGGATGATGCAAACAGATAGTTATAGTTATGCACGGTCATATTATTCTACACGTCAGGGTATTTCACTAAACGTTTCGTTAGAGCCGGTTGCTGATGATTTCTCCATTCCACTGCTACTTAATATTACAGGCAGAAAAGCAATGCAGTGTAAATATTAGACCCAGATTAGATGTAGAAATAGGGAACACATTCTCAAATGGAATTTCTTTTTAAATTTATTTCAGCAAACATCAATGATTTTTTTTTCTAATTCTTTACTAAATGGGTCAAAGTTTTCTTTTTTTGCTTGAAAAATTGTTTTCAGAAGAAAAGAATACAAATTATTGAATGGCTTTCACTAGCCGCAATGTTTATTGCATTCCCATATGTATACCAGTTACTGTGGCTGAATCAGTGAAAGTGGTTTAAATTCACTTACAAGCTCATGAGTATAATTATTGTGTTTGGAAAATTCAGGAGTGTATATTCCTTTGAGTCTTATTTCTGTCTTTGTCCGTGTTAAACAGAAATTATACTCACTGTTCCCATGATTTATATGAAACTGAGCTCCCATCAGGGTGGTGAAAATATTTGTTTAATTAAAACTGTGAAATGTAAATTCTCCCCTGAAATGCTGATGTCAAAGTGTCTGCTTTCTTGTGGCTGTAAAATGCAAAAGGGACAATTTCTAGGATATGATGCATAAAGCGATAATGGGGAGAAAACCAAAACCTCCATGAAGCATTACAAAACTGTGACATTTAACAATATAGACTAAATAGAAAGTGCAATACGCACTGACTCTAGAGACAATGGAAAAAATCAGTCTATAGAATTTACGCTGATTCTTTTACTGTGTAACATACAAAGTGTTGAAAAATGCGGGATTTAGTAACTCAAGCATTCAGCTTTTGGCAAAATAACTCCACATCTATAAAGGCAGTGGATTGAGGTTTAGTAAGGTACTTCTTAATTTCCAGATAGACTGTACTTTGGAGTTTTGGCTTTTGACTCTTCAGGGCAATGCAGAGATTCCAGTCCCTCAAAGAACTCGTGGGCGATCATCAATCATTACTGCTTCTTCACTGAGTTTTATATTTTACTACATTCACGGGACAAATCATCATATATTGATGTGATAGTTATCTTTTATGTGGCCAAGAAGGAGAAGATTTTATGGAACATTTTGCTTCCACATATTTGATGGCTCAACGCTGATTCCATTTCTTCCCTTTGATACAGTCTTCAGTCTCATAGGTCAGTTAATTGCAGGGTATTGATACCAATATTATGACTGCCACTGCAGCTAAAGTGATTTCTGATCCATTTCGATATCTGGGATTATGCTCTTCCAATAAAAAATGACATTTGAGCCACTTTGCACAGGCCTCTCTAATGGGGTCTGGGATAAGAATGGTGATATGCGTTGGAGCTGGCAGAAGCACAAGCTGTGTTTATGTTTATAAATAGCTCCAGCCAGCATTATTCCACTTGCAGTTGTCCCATAATCATCAATCACTGTAGCACATTTGAGCAGGAGAAGCTGTGGCTTCTCCTTCTCACCACAGAGAAGGTACACAGCGAACTGTACCCTTCCAACTGTTCAAGTAGAGTGAAATGAGTTGGGCAGAGGTAGAGAGGTGGCTCTTGTTTAGTCATATAGTAGGCTAGGTCAGTTTTCTACCCCCGTCCCCCAGGTCATTACATGCAGCAGCAACATCCACCATTTCACTTCTTCATCACATTTACCAACACATGTAGGGACCCTCCCCTTTTCTGCCTGATCAGAGGCAGCTGGGAGGCTAATCGTATGATGCGCTTGCAGGATGTGGGATGGGTCGGGCACAACTGTTTGCTCAGGTTTCGTTTGTCTCTGTCTCTGTATCTGCCCCCATCTCTTTCTGCGGAGGAGCTTTGCAAGAAGAGCTCACAGCTTTGAGGACACTGCAGGGGGTGGGGAGCCCAAAGAGATTTTGTACTTTCACAAGCACACACATATGTATTCTCATTATCGGTGTTCACATTATGTGTGCATTAGTTATACATGTCCGCTAGACCACATAAAGCATATTTTTCAGCTGATTTTCTCAGACTTTTTGCTGTGCACACACACACACACAATATTCCAGTGTTACCATGGCAAAAATACAGTAAGAATCCAGATGATCCTTAACAAAATGGTTATATAACTATTGCGGCACCAAGTCCTGTATCTTATCTAAGCCTGCGTCTTTATTTCCTTTCAGCTTGGCTTTGCTGCTTTTCACCAGCTCTTCACATCTGCTGCGTCTCACACAAGGCACTACTGAACACATGAAGGGCATTTTTTATTTGCAGATAAGCAAGCGTTTGATAGTAAAAGGAAGACGTCTTTGTCTTGCTTGTAATCAACAATATCCTACAAACAAAAAAAAGTGAGATCTCATCACTTCTAAATCTTAATCAAAATCTCCATGCTGAAAGAAGAATTTTACACTTAATCAGATGTAGCCCTTCTTAGAAGCACACCCACCTGGCACCCACACCGTCTCCCTGCCTGCTTCTCCTCCTTCCTCTTTTACCCTCTAAATCCCCCCAGAAAGCCTGATAAGTGTAAGCTGATTTTGAGCCTCACCTCCCGGAGTTCCTTGGCCACATCTTTGAGCTCTTTGAGAATGCCTTCCAGCTGGTCGATTACCATCTTCATGTGGCTGCGGATACGTTCTCTCGGGCTGGGGGTCTCAGAGGTGTCCCAGGCCGGGGGTCTGCTGAGGGACATCCTTTACAAAGTGACGTGGGGCCAGTGGCCAGCAGGCTGAGGGCGTGGGGGAGCCGAGTCGGGGTCCATGTCTTTGGCTACAAGGAGCCTCAGTGCTACTGATCCGAACAGGGGCCCCAGCCAAGCAGGGAGACCTCAACATCTTAAAAGCACCTGGGCAGCCAAAGCACCTTGCCTCGCCCGCACACTCGGCACAGATTCACACTCTGACATCCATGCCTTCTGATTAATGCTTCCAAATTAGATGAGAAAATCAACATGGGAAAGGTCAAATGCAGTAAATCCATGGAAAAAGAGGAAGCAAAATACATGAACTGAATCTGGTTTGAAACTCTTACATAATCATTTAGAGCCAACTCATCTCATGTGTCAGTGTGCATGATTGAAATTTCTCCCGTGGACACGCTGTCTGAAAAAAAAAAAAAGCCTGTTTATACTGTGAGAATACTTTCTTCCCTTTTCCACTTGTCCTGTACAATGTTTTTTACTTGTGAACATAGTGACATCATTGTGGACTAATGTACAAAACTGTAAGCTGAAAAGATGTGTAGGTTCAACCTTTTTGTTTAAGTAAGTTGAGCTGTATGCTAAATAGAAAAATAGCACAGCGCAGCAGTGGCTTGAGTTTCAAAATGAATATTTTCTATTCATTGGAGGCCAGCAGAGACAAGATTTGCCTTCTAAATAAAGTCCCTCAGTCCCTCAGGCTACTGTCTGTGAAGAGTAAAAGAACAGATCCTACGTGAAAAAAGGGAATATTCCTCTGTGCAGTGTTGTTTCCTCCTCCCAAAAAACAACAAAAAACAAGGTTCTTGACAGAAACTCACATCAAAATAAACTTTGCTGCACATCCATTTCTTTACAGACGATCATCCGACTGTGTTGTCCTTCATTCCTCTTCCATGAAAAAGAAGATGGTAGCTGTTGTTTTTTGTTTGTTTGTTTGTTTGTTTTTTCACAAATGTAGAGCTGATTCCAGGTGGCAGCGGGATCAGGATGAATTGATTTCTAAGCCAGCGGACGTGACTTGTGATGAGAATTTGTGGAGGAATAACAAAACTACATATACATCATGGTGCCAATGAGACACAGTAACAAGGTGGCCTGAAAGCAAATGAGCACAGTCCTGTGGAATTTGGGTGACAGCTTGTCTTATGCAGCATCATTCTCCAAGTCTTCTCACAGAACGCTGACCCACAGCAGTCCACAGGGGTGTGCCCAAAAACCAAGAGAGCAGAAAGAGGAAAGGATTCTCTTGTCTCCTTCAGTTGTTGCTAAGGGAACCCAGTCTGCCTGCTTGTGCTGTGATTGGATAATTATTTTACTTCTTATCCATGTAGTGTGTGTCTTTTCTGTGGACTCTCTTCAGAGAGGCAGAGAGCTCCGTGCCATCCAGCAGCACAAGATAAATCCCATGAAAGCTTCCCAAAGGAGCCCCAGAGAACGGACGGGAGCTAGAGCTTCTCGCTCAATCCTGGGTGATGCCGCTGCCACAGGGTGTGCTGGCCAATCACACATGGCACCTGGTCAGACGGAAAGGAAAGCAATTACTTATTCTGTCATGTCTCATCTTTCATTCCTCTCTATTCCTCACCTCTTTTCCAATTTCTGGTAGCACAAAGAGCCACAGTGGTACAATAAGGGAGAAGCGGAGACGGCTGCACATTAACTACGTTAACAATTTTTTCTGCCGCTGTCAAGACACATCTCTTGCTTCAGCCGTACTTGCTTCACCTGCAAAAGTGCGCACACGCATTCACCGGGATACACACCTACTCACCTTCCCTGTGCATCACTATGCTGTTGCTATGCTCAGAGCTCACTGTCCAGGCACAGCACGATCACTCAAGCTAAACACAACCTGCCGGTTCTTTGGAGGTCCCTTTGTCACACGTACTAACATCTTCCCTTCTAACCATCTTGCTGTTCTCTCTTCTTCTCTCTGTCTCACACACAGTTTTTCTGACACACGCACACACAGAACCCCGCCCCCACCTACTACTTACTGTCTTGACAGAGAGAGAAGCTTCTATCAGAGGGGTTATTTCACTCTGAGGTTGTGGCTCATCACAGGAGGAGGAGAAGTGGAGGATGAAGCTGTGGAGGAGGAAGCAGGAAGCATGAGATGGGTTAGATGAATGGCCCTAATAACGCTCTGAAAAGGGAGAGAGGAGGCTGAAGATGACTAAGAGCCAGAGCAGTGAAGATAACTCCTGTTTCGGATTGTGATGCAGCCGCTGCCGTCACTCAGATAACTGTGCTGCTGAAAACACAGCACCCGTCATTATAGGCAGCATTCGCCTGCATCTGGAGGCATCAGAGAGCACGACTGAGCTGCAGATGTGAAAAAAGAAGAGCTGTGTGATTCTTATGACATCCTCTCCCTCTTTGTCTATAGAATTTTTGTTGTTGTTTTTTTTGTATGTCTCTCCTTCTCTCTCTCCCCCCGCCTTTCTGTCAGTCTTTCTCTGTCCCCGTCTCTGCCCCTGCGCCCTCACTGTGTCCTCGCTGACTGCCGGATGAAGGGAAGCTGATGCCAGAGTTTATCGTGGGGGCTCGGGCTCCTGCCAGCACCACTCGGCTCCTCTGCTCGGCTGTGTGGAGGAGGGGCTTGCTGCTTTAAAGGCACAGCGTTTCACACAGCACCTCCCCTGCTTCTCTTCTTTCCTCTCCTCCCTGCTGCTGTCGACACTCCCTCGCTACCCCCTCTCGCTCAGCCTATCTAGCCTTTGTCACTGTTCTGTTGAGGGTGTTATCTCTCTCTTAAATCAAGTTGAAGTCTTCCTCTGCTGCCCGCCAAGCAGTCTCCCAGGACAGAGTGTCCACAGGTCCCTGGCTCTTACATCATTATTATACAAAGCAGGTTGTTGTTTGATGACCTCATCTCACTGACAGAAGCAGAGAGAGGTGTGGTGTGACTTTTTCACTCCCTTGGCCTGTTCAATAGTATTTTTTTTTAAACTGAAACAGAAGGTATCTCCATGAACACTGATAGGAAATTTTCTTTCCAAAGCAGAGTCAGAATGAGTACATCCAAAGCAATGCTTACTAGTTCTGTGGTAAACAGCTTAAGGCTCTGTGCATTCCTTTGCATCACCCTAAACAGGAACGAGGGGTGGATTCAGGTTAGATAAGTTTTTCATGAGGACAAATTTGTTCTGGTGTCCTCTGTGGTTTCAACCCCTAGAATCAAACGTCGATGCTGTAAGGCTAATTGGGGGAATATTCTGTGGTTTTACTAAATTGGCTTTTGGATCTTTTCTGAGATAAATCCATGATCAGCTTTTTTACTAAAAATAAAGAAATTCACATTCTGTATTATCCTGTAATAACATTTAGTCATATCAGGCTTTCATTAAACCAAGTATGTTTTCTATGTGTTCTCATGTGTTCTCAAGTAGCGAAATGTTTGCTCCCTGCAGAATCAAGGACCCGCCTTTCCCTGCATTTGCACATGGTTTGTTCAGTGTTGCACAGACAAGATGTTTCTCACAAGCTGCTAACTCAAGAACAGGTGTCCTTGAGCTTGTTTCCTTCGTAGCTTCACTGTACACTCTCTCTCTTTGCACATATGGGAGGCTCCATCCTCAGAATACTGCAAAAGTTTTCAGGGGTTTTGCATTGTTTTTTTTGTTTGTTTTTTTGTTTGTTTTTTTGTTTTTTTTTGAGTTTGGGATGTTATTATATACCAAATAAGGTTTTTCTGAAAAGAAGAAGAAAAAAAAAAGAGAGAAAGACAATGTAAGCTAGATGATCAACTTCCCTGAACATCACTGCCAGCACCATGGCAGGGATGCCTTAATTTCATGTGAATTGGATTATTTCCCCTTATAAAGCACATATTTTCAATGCTAAGGTCATTGTGACTTCTGCTGTGGATTCATTGTTGAGACTGTTTTCATTTTAAACAGGTGCTGAATCAAATTAGGTAATCCTGTTCAGTCAATAATGTGATACCATATGAATAAAGATCAGGAAGTATTATATTAGAGTGGCACTATTTTCCCCCACTAAGCAACTGTATATTTAATAAAAAAAAAAAAAAATCTACATCTAACTTGATCTATTTAATTGTACTCGTTTTCCAACAAGAATACTTATTCATGGTTATTTGGTCAGCCAAGACTATATGGAGAATATCTTTAATGAGAAGGCACAGTTATATGATGGAAGAACAATCATTAGATTACACTGATATATATTACAGCACTTGGAGGCACCTGAAATCTTTGTTGAATGTAAAATCAACATGGTAGCACACTCCGAGCTGCCCTGTTGATTTCATAAATCAGTTAGAAGCTTATAACAATAGTTTGATATTTTGAGAAAGGCTGATTTACTTTCCCTGTGAGAGGATTAATAACTGTAATCCAAGCACAGGGTCGGGAAGTGCAGCTTCCTGGACGTGTCCACAGAAAACTGGCGCTCCCTAGCTGACATGATGTAAGTTCTTTGTCTCATTTGGACAGAGGGCCCAATATATATGTAGGAGGGTAAAAAAAAAGTTGCAACCAGCAGAGACTTTGAAAAGTCAATGTACTTTGGATAGAGCTTGGCTAGCCATTTTCTCCAGTTTCCAGTCTTTGCGCTAAGCTAAGCAAATCAATGTCTTTTAGTGGCTCAGTTTACAGTTAAGACATAACCATAAAAACTAACTGTCTTCTTGTCTAACTTAAATAATTTCTATAATAGATGAGACATCTGTAGAGGTGGTTCAATTTCCTTTGATGGAGATAATTTGTGAGAGGAGACTGTAAGGAGATGTCAAAACCTGTCTTGTTTTTGTAGTTTACTGTGTAGTTTACTGTAGCGAGCTGTGTGGGACTGTTCTCCCTCCAGCCTGAAGAGTGCCGACAACCCCTCCTTCAGTAACACATCACTCTTTTCTCTTCAATAATTAGGTCTTATTATATCATCAATATGCTCAGTTCCCTCCTCACTGCTCCACCACCACGCCTCCTCCCCCAAGGCTTGTATGTCCTACAAGAAAGCCCATTCCGGTGATCATTGTTGATGCCTTCTTCAGTCATCAGTGAGGATGCAACAGCAGTATGAATTCATGTTTATTATGTATGCACCGTACAAGGTCATCCCCAATGGAGTAATGACACACAGTGACACACAAAAACTGTAGTGCTTTAAAATCAACAACCTATTTCTTTATTGTGAGTGTAACAAACAAAAGAAACCTTAGTTTGCGGTATTATCCCTTTAATTAATCTGAATGTGCTATGCTTTTTCTCTCCTGGCCATCACGTGGCAGTGTTGCGCAGTTGTGACAAGCTGGTTTTCTCTCTTCTGATTGAAATAGTGGGTCCCTACATATATACATATATATATATATATATACACACACACACACACACATATGTATGTATATATACATGGCGTCTGTGTGAATAAGTAGCAGGCATATATGACTAGAATCAGTAGAATCATGGTACGGGAGTGCCTCATTTATTTGTGGCCAGTTGTTCTCTAGCATCATTTAGTTAGATTATATGGTCAAATGATTTGCAATACTGAAATAAACTCTCACAAAGATGTATTCCCCCATTTTAATGACTGCAGATCATAATTTTGTGAAGCAAAGAAATTGCTAGGCACATCTGGCAAATAAAATATGCATGGCCAGACATAGATATTGTAGCTTGTTTATGATTTCTAGTTGTGTCCTTAATTTCACAAGCGATACGGGATCGAGCGCTTCACTCTGGTCTGTCTCATAAAGACACCAGTCTCTCCGCTCATCTTTATGCTGACCTTTTGATATTTCACCCTGCATCTTGTGTCACTGTGTTTGTATGTGTCTTTTAGAGGACTTTTGTAGAATGCAGAGTAGAGGAACAAAAGTTGTCTGAAACCACAACGCTTTGTGATAGGTCAGTGCTCTTGCACATTGAAAAGATGCTTAAGCGAGTGATTTTGCATCTCATTTATTCACCAGTGGTGAAAATGTGAACAGGGCATGCAGCTGCACTGTGATGCAGACTTGCTTTCTGGGTAATCTTATGGATCTTCACGCCACTTTGGGTGATTTAGAGTTGCTACGTTTACTTGCACACCAATGCTCCAACTATTGACCTGGCTCTAATAAGATAATATTGTATAGATGCATACAGACCTGTATGTATGTAAACAGACTTTGTATTTTCTGTGCACTTAAATAATAAAAATAACTTTGGTTTGTGCAGGAACCTTATCAACACTGTTACTCAGCTGGAATAACATTTTTGAGTCTTGTCAGATGCTTAGAATATCAATTTATTTTTGACATACGTCGATTGTCCTACATACTAACATTAACTGCTATTTTTTATCATATCTTCTGTTCTCATCTAAAACTGCTTCAATTTGCTTTAACTCCAGAATGTTCCTTTAAGACAAATTTTTGAAGTAGGAGTTTACAGATTTCATGATGGCCATGAAGACTCTGTTAATTTATGACTGTGATGAAGTGTAAACATATTTCTCTAGATCAGCATTCACCATATAGCCAATTTCCATTTTTTACTCTGAATATACCTTATTTTGAGGTCATCAAAGGTTGTAATTTGGTTCAGACTGGACATTGCCCCTAGCTGACTTGAGTATCCTGTTTATTATTATAGTAAGACTCAGAGCAACTCCTTTTTGGGTACATTTCTGTCGTAAATTAAATATACTCAGTCTGCACTTTTACTCAGCCATGTAAT
>JBAMYA010000018.1:15157308-15168392 GCA_037176975.1 Arrhamphus sclerolepis | reverse complement strand
AGAAAAACAGGACTGTGAGAGGCCACCCCAAGAAATGTGGAATCTTTACCTTTAAATCATTTGATAAAATCCTAACACTACTTAGTGACCAGGACTGTACTGCCCTCCTGATCTAGTCTTTAAGAACAAGGTATTTTTTGTTTGTTTTGTTTTTTTGAAGGAATGTTTAACAAATATTTTCTCAACAACATGAAAATGTTTATTTGCAAGTATCAGCTTGCACTGAAAACCTGTCACCATCTATTTCCAAGTAAAATTCAATATCCAGGTTTGTAAAACTCAAGTATTAGTCTTGGTACAGCACATTCCACACCAAGTGGGGCCTCAACCCTTCTTTTCTCCATGTACTCATCAATACATCACATAGACAAAGTGCTGCACCTCTTTTTCTTGCCCAACCCTATTCACTGACTCATCAACAGCCGCTCAACATGTGTCAAGCTTGCCACCGGCCTCCATCTGTCTCCCCTTGAGCCAGCCAGCCATGTCCATCCCAGAGAGCCACACAGGGAGAGAAAAAGTAATTCCTAAGACAAAGTATGTTATGCCATGCAGCCATTCCCCTTGAAATGAGAACTCCATTTCGGGTGCAGGGGTACTTTAGCAGGCAGGCCGCTTCTCTACATGACAAAGATGCTGGGAAACATGGACCTAGCCATGCAGCTGAGAGCTACAAGACTGTGGACAGTGAGAGGATACTTTTCATCCTGCGCCACATCAGTTGTATGTGTTTTATAGTTTTGCTTTAAATGAATAAATAAATAAAAATAACCCTGATGCAATAAAAAGTGTTTACAACCTGGAATTTTGTGGCCTTAGCTTATGAAGATATTGCAAAAGACAAACAAACACACAAAAAAAGATTATACGGTGCACATGTTACAATAACTGTACACATTCATGTCTTATACAAGTTTAAGTTTTGGTCAGTTTGACACACAAATTGACAAATATACACTCTAACAGTCACACAGACCACACACACACACACACACATGACACAGCAGACAAAGCACTGGCAAAAAGAGAAAGAGCAACAAAGTTTGTGGACCATCAGAAGACTCCAAGACACAGGCCACATTTGGCAACTGCAAAAACTCTATTTGTAGTGCACACAGTCCAAATTCTGTGCACCGTGTGTTATGTATAAAGGCAGACCTATGTAAGCATGCAATCCAATGTATATTTTAGAAGAGCTGTCTCTCCGTGACAATTAGTATTTTTTTAATGCTGGGCTGCTTGGTGACTTGTGGTTAGCATTGATGTCACACAGTTAAAAGGTTACTGGTTTAAGCCTCAGCTGGGGCCTTCCCTGTATGGAGTTTGCATGTTCTCCCTGTGCTTGCACAGGTTACTCTGGTTTCCTTCCACAATCCAGTTATAGATTGACGCTCAGACTGAGTGTGAATGTGTGTGGTTGTTGGTGATCTATATGTACAACTCTGTATGGACTGAAAACCTGTACAGGCTCTAGCACTGCCATTTTCCATACCGTCTTAATCCTTTTCAGGATCACAGGAAAACAAGAGTCTACCCCAGATGTCATTGGGTAACCCTGGACAGGTTGCCAGCGCATCACACTATTTTTTTTTTCCTTTCTTTTCTTTTCAAATCAAGCAGATGAAGAAAAAAAAATCATGTTTTGGAATTTAACTACTCCCCATGCAACAAGAACACGTACAATACGACAATGTAAACACACAAAACAGTGTGATGAGCTGTCACACATCTGGGCTCAAGCGTGTTTATTCCTTTATTATTAAGACCTCAATAAACCCAGAGTTACAACTTAGTAGAATGTTTAATGGAGTCAGCAAGAAGAGAAACCTGATAAATTGTATTTTTCTTTAATATTTAGCATATACTGAAGAAACTCACAGCTGGCAGGTTTGGAAAGGAAAGGGCTCTTGCTCCACATGTTGCCTCGTTAGTCTGATCCAGCTTCTCTCTCTGTCACACACACAAAGCTCAAACACAGGATCTCAGCAGGTGACCAGTGCAAAAAAACAACAAGAAGATTAATACCCACTGTGTGTTGTCTTTTGGGATTTCAGATGTAAAATATCTCAATGCATGAAGCAGACACTAATACCTCAAACCACTGTGCTAATGAGAGCGTAAATAACAGGGACAATGACAGGGGACACAGGACATTTGAGCATGGGGCTGTGAAATGTCAAATGACACTGTTTAGGCTGCAGGCTGCTCCAGGTCAGGGGTAGATAAGAGAATCCTAAAAAAAAAAAAAAGGTATCCTTATCTGTAAAACTGCTTCACACGTTTTGTTTTGTTGATAACAAGCTGACATGGAAGCATCTTCAAACTTTTGCCGTTATCAAGGCGGTTACTACTACGAAGCCGCCATAGGAATCCATTGAGTTTTGTGTAGATTTTCTACAAAGTGATAGTGCAGTGGTCCAAAAAACACATTTTAAAGATGGATCTGTATCAGATCATTTTCAAGGTGTACCTTTCTCCTGTGACCTGAGTAAAGTTAATAAATAAAGTCTTTTTGCTCTGATAAAATGTATGACAACCTGATAAATATCAGCCCACAGTAAAGACTGCCAGATACAGCGGTATGGGCTGTAGAATGAAAAAAAAAAAGAAAAAGAAAAAAAGCTGATACATTTTACAGCCACACAAATATAAGTGCCACTTACACAATGTCAGCTATATAAAACATTCAACTTATCAATGTCCTGATCAAAATTAGCTGTGATTTATTTTTAAAAGCAGATTTCCTTGCAAACTCCCCCAGCAGCTGATATGGCACTGAAAAGGTGGCATCAAGCTTGACGCTTGCTTATTTACTTTTAAATCATATTTCAAGGCAGACTGCAAAATTAAATGACTTATCAAAATGCCTTTAGAGAGAAGGCTCAACAATTATCACTAATTCCACTCTGGATGTGGGATGATGGTAAAATAATAATAAAAAATGAAGAAAAAAAACAATCAAATCTTTCAATGAATGAAGGGTGCAGTGGTGTTACATTCAGAATTATATATAGATAAACATTCGCCTTCACTTTTTTCTTTTGATAGCTTTAGCTTACAAAGGGAGATAACATTGTCATGAATGATGTATAAACACCCTCTTTATTTACAAAAATGCAGGTAATTATCAAGCTTGAAGCAAAAGGCAGACACAAGCGCAGAATTCTTTAAACAAGAAGGATTTAATCCTCAGAAGTAAAGTGTGCGTAGTGACACACGCAAAGACAAAGAGTATGAGGTGTTGAAATCAAACAGGCAATCAATACAACGCACTGTTGCTGGGTCTGTGCAGGGTATAAGTAGGTAAGAGGCCAGGTGAAGCAGATGAAGATGATGAGGGCACAGGTGCAGTCAATGATGAGGATAACTGAGAACTGAGGGATTCTGGGAGTTGTAGTGTTGGGACTGGTGATCAGAAGGCTGGTGACACTGAACGTGGCTGGGAAGGAGCGGGCATGACAGTAATATGTGCTCAGGGCTGTATCAACCTTTACACTATCTTCCAAAATTAGTCACTGTTGTCAAGAAAAGTGCATTCCCTGATTAAACATTCACTGACCCCCCCGACTCACGGGGGGGTCAGTGTTGCTGGAATTCACATGACACATGACACCTACACCTACATACCAATTTGGGGTCATTAAATTTTGAGAGCACCACTACAACATTCTCTGAAACTGCATTCGGCAGTAAATTTGAGAGCTTGGTGTTACTTTTGTTGTCAGTCTTTTAAACGAACTGCTAAATCTCAAGCAGGCACTAGAGCCTTTCCTGTCCACAGTCCTGTGTACTACGGCTTTCTCAGTCATGATGCTGATGCTTTTTGCTTGTTTGTTTGTTTGTTTGTTTGTTTTTTGTCTTTTTTTGTTTCTGTAGAGAGGCTGTAAGACAATCTTCCTGGCATTCAGGGCAAAGCCAGTTTTTCTTATGTCTAATAATCTCAAGGAAGGACCATTTATTACAGCACCCTCTGAATTTTATATAGGCTTTGCATTAATCACAGACCTCTCTGGCAGAAGGTTCTCTCAGTTTAAAGATGGTTTATTGTGTTGCTGAGTTGGTAAATGCATGCGATTCAGGGTGTGCATTTCTGGCTGTGCTAATGTGAGTTCATTTGCATATTTAAGTGTGCCAGTGCTCTCATAAATGCATTCACATTCCTTCAGTGTTGGAAGAAAAAAAAGGGGGAGAGGAATGAAGTGCTAGAGAGTTTCATTATATGAGAAGGATGAAATAAGCCAGTGATGACTTGTAAGTGCATGAAGGCCACAGCTGTGAGGAATATCAATAGCAAGGAAACAACAGTGTGTTTGTCAATGTGTGTCTCTCTTCACTGGGGTTATTGCAGAGTAAGTGCATCCATCTTTTTCATCACATATGTTGCAGCTTAAATCATTGTGTGGATTAAAACCCCTTTACATGTATAGATTAAAACACATCTGAATTCCCTGGGTGTGTGTCTTTGCCATTGTGATTGGCAGCATGGATAAGAAGATGTGGCTTGAGATGAGTACTGTGATTCTGCATGCTTTATGAACCACTTGAGGGTTAGACTCCCCATGAAGACAGCAGGGTTCCTAACAGGACGCAGTCACTCACTGGCACTCCGTGATGAGTCTGTCACTCATCACTAGGAGTCCCTCCATCTCCTCACTGCTCACACTCTGCCCTCTGCTCAGCTGTGTCACTGACCGGCCAATAATAAGAAGTGACAGCCAAGGACAACCCTGTGCTCAGCCTCAGCTTTGAAATTGAGTCACCATGCAAAGTAGCAGCACGCCCACAAACACAGATATAGCAGCCAGGCTTAAATTTCTACTGACAAGCATGTACACATGCAGGACAACAATTTAAAAACAAAACAAAAGAAAACAAACAAAAAAAACCCTTAACATTCAGTATCAGTATTTTCATAAAACTCTGCCTGCATCATTAGTGTATAGTGTTAGATGTTAATAAAGACCTTTTAATACTTAAAGAACCAGTCAACATTTTGAAGATATTTACTAGCTGTAATAAGGAGACAGGGTAAGAAAGCCTGTGTGATAATGAAACTTCAACAGAGGTTTTTTTTTTTTTTTTTTAAGTTGTCTTCCATCTATTCACCTAGCAAATCTCCACTCTGCCCAATAAAATTGATGAACTGCTTCTTTCTCATCTTAGCGAACAAAGATTTTGCAAATTCTGCTGCCCTTTGTTTCACTGACACCTGGCTCAGCGAATCCATACCAGAGAATGGATTTCATCTGCCAGGCTTTCATCTTCATCACGCAGACCATTTAACTGAGCTATCAAGGAAAACGAGAGGCAGCAGAGTTGCAACAAAATGGAGTTGGAGGCATCTAGAATGAACCATCACACACTGTAAACAAGCAGCCAGATGAATCAGTATTCCAGATTTCTCTTGGAGGAAATGGGTGCTGTGTGCTCAACACCAAAGATGAATCAGCAACAAGTCCAGAGAAAGGGACTGTGAAGGTACAGGGTTGTATCAGTGGCCTCGGCAAAGGTCAAACACATTACAAATATGTCTGTCTGGCCACATTAATGTGGAAAAATTAGAGCTAGACATGCTGCCTTCAAGTCCACATCACAGGGATATACATGTTTTTTTTCAACAAGGTGATGCAAAGCTTCATTCTGCACCCATTACAAAGATGTGATAGACAAGGAAGAGGGTACAGCTACTGTACTAGCCAGCCTACAGTCCTGACCTTCCCCATCACAGAATATGCAGACAATTTTAAAATAAAAAAGCAAAAGCAACACCCACACATTGTTGCACACTTTGAGGCATGTTTGCAGGAAGAGCAGGACAAAATAACAACTTACATCAGGTTTGGAAATTTGCAACCACCAACAATCTACCAGTCACTGTAGAAAATGTACAATACAAATACTAAAATAAATAAGAACTGAGAAAGATTTTGACATCCCACAAGAGAGATTTCATTCTATATCTGTTTGTTTCGCTCAGGCATTTTACATGTTGCACACAAGGTCACCACCAGGTTACCACGGAAATGCACTATGAACTAAACGAAGAAGACAAAAGAGCCCTCAGTTTTTCTGTATATAAAAACAATGTGACGTTTCATAGCAGGAGTTCAAATATGTGAGGACCAGGAGGAAAACACGGAGGAGGAGACATCTGGCACAGAAGCGAGCAACTGTGAGTCCCACGACTAAAATGTATCCATTGAAATAAAATTCTGACTATAAAAAACACTTGAGAGGACTCTCGAGCACCTAGGTGCCAATGTAATACTAATAAAGCTAAATCTTATTCAATTAATGAGACAGCGCTGTGTATCATTCAAAGGGAAAGTTGGTTATATTAAAGATTTATTAGTTAAAAGAACCTCTCTTAAACTGAGGCATGATGTGTTGCTGAACTGGAAAAGCAACACATCACATCATGGCAATCAGAGGAAAGTGCAAACCTCATATTAGTCTGATTTAGTGAAAGTGCTGCTAAATACAATGTGACATAACAGTCAAAATGGTGAGTGAAATACATTAAAATTTACAATGAATGAAAAATCTTGCCTGTGGTGAAATGGAACTTTATTGTGTAATTTTCCTTCCACATTATAATAAAATTGTGTACTTCTAAAAGCAATTGGAAATTTTAAAAGCCAGGGCAATTGTTGATACAGACTTTAATGGCAGGATCTGAAAAAAAGACCTTTGCATATGCTTTTGAGGAAGATTTAAGTGGAAGCTTCACAGGACCCTTAATTTGAGCAGTCCAGGCGATTCAATAAAAGGGAACATACTTTAACTGTAGGAGAATTGTATTTTCATAAAAGTGCTCAAAGTGAAATGACAGGAAAGATAAATACATACCTTTGATGTGAACAAATACAACTAGATTGAGAAGGGAACCTTTATAAAATACAGCTATACTGCCATTTTGCAGAGACCCTGATACATCCCAAACATGAAAGTAGTGAGTCTGAGATGACTTCACAAACTTTGTTGAGCTCCAGCAGTGGCCATCTCCCTGGGGCACAAAACAGATCGTGCCTCACACAAGTTGAATTGCAAGAGGCCAGAGCGATCCTTGGCCTTGGTACACAGGAAATGAAGCCTCGAGGGCTCAAACACCAAGAAGCAGACAATGAAGTTCTCTATAGGTCTCTCTTCTCAAAGCCGATTAGAGAACTGGAGGCCCAGGAGAAGTGACTATATCATCCCCGTCCGTCTGGAGACATCTTTTTCTCAGCCAAACCTCCAGACACAAAGTGACAGCAGTCTGAGAAATGTAGCTAAAATCGCACAAAGAGCAGTTTAGTTTAGGAAGCCTTGTATGGGTAGCCTTACAAGAATTATATCCTTCATCAGTCAGTTCTGCTAACATATGGTCCAGCTTTCTGGTTTTGACTAAAATATGTCTAAAAGTTGGTTACATGTTATTTTAACTCTGTCTGCATGAAAGACAAATGCATGCAATCAGTGTGGATCACTGCAGTAAAAACCATGATTGAAAAAAGCTTCTTTTTTTTCTTTTTTCATAGATATGTCTCCTTTCTGGCATCTTAATTGTAGCTGAGGGGAGTCATGTTTCAGTGATGTAATTTGGGGGGATCCATGCAAAATATTTTGAAAAGTGAAGGGGGTGGTGTGTGTTGCATTATTGTAGTACCTCAGACAAAAAGCACTTTGGTGATAGGAAAATTCAGCTTTGTGGCATCTACAAATAACTTTTCTTGTATCAAATCCGCCGTCTGGAAGAGGTTTAAAGTTAAAATGTCCGTGGTACCAAGGTACCAAGATTTTAGTACCCTTCCATTTTTGAATTACCACCAGTTCTTTTCCATGAAACATGGCTGTCTATTTGTATTGAGATTCTGAAAGTAAAGGACTTTCAAAGTAAATAAACAATTAAATAAATAAATAAGTTAACACACTATAAAATAATTGTCAGTGTTAAATAATTAATGTTTTAACATTAATACATTATTAACACGTTGATATGCCCAGCAAATACATTTTTGAAATTAGGCTCTGTGAAAACAAAAGGAACTCAAAGGTTCATTTCTTCCGTTTTCCATTGTTTCTTTTGTTTGTTTGTTTGTTTTTTGTTATTGATTGATTGATTGATTGATAGATTGATTTTCTTTAATTTAAGGACAACCCCAACGAATGCACAATGAGCCTTTCAAAATATCACAGTACAAAGCCCAGTGTAATGCTCTTGTCAACAGTTGTTTTATCAGGAGAGAGCAGACACAGGCACAAATCAGGCAGCAAAAGATTCAGATGGAGTGGCGAAGGAAGTATCAAGAGAGGAATGTAAGACTACATATACTCATCCAATCATGATAATTGTCTAAAGTTGACTATTTTTTTAAGAAAGGGGATCAGAGGGTGGGTTCCAGTTGCAGGGGAATGATACTCCTCAGCCTCCCTTGTCTATGTACTGGTGCTGGAGAAGTGAGTCTGGTCAAATGTCAGATTCAGGAGGAACAATGTCAGTTCTTTCCTGGACCAGCTTTACACCCTTGCTAGGGTCTTCATAACTTTTATGGACAGAATTTTAGGTGGAGCCAAGGAGTGGAGGGCATCCAGTTTGGTGACATTAGAATTGCTTCGCTGCTTTTGCAGATGCTGTCGTCCTGTTGGCTTCATCAAGCTGTGATCTTCATTTCTAAATGGCGTGGTTTGCAGCCAAGTGTGAAGTGGTGGTAATGCAAATCAACACCTCCAAATCTGGGAACAGGGTCTCAGTTGGGAAAGAGTAGAATGCCCTCTTCATGTTTAGAATAAGGTTCTGCCTCAAGTACAGTGGAGTCTAAGGCTGGTTTATGCTTCTTTGACTAAATCACTTTGTAGACATGGAGTCAGATTGATGGAGGTGTGAATCTTTCACACTTCTCCACTGAGATAGGTGTGGTACATGTGGTGGTGACGCACCGAAGGGAACCCATTAGCTACCCAAGGAAACATGGGGAGAACATGCAAACTTCACACAGAGAGGCCTTTTTGCCAACCCCACCCAGGGTATGGGTGCTGATGACATGGACGAGTGAACATGCCCCCAGTACCCACAGCATCCCCAGGGGGAAGTGAACTCAGGACCTTCTGAGAGGGGGCTGCGCCACCGTGTCCCCCAACTGTGTTGATTTTGAAGTGCTTTATAAATAAAGCTGAGTTGAGTTCTCTGTTGCTCAGAGACTGTTGTAAAGCAATTTATCACCAGGACAATAGGGGGCATAGCGTTATTTTTTTCAGACACCAGCCTGCTATTACACGACGTCATTCATCCATCTTATAATCAAAGTCCTCGCTCTCTGGCTCAGACCCTCGCTCCTCCGTTCCCTCAGCTCCTCCCAGCTCAAAAATGAGCTGCAGTTCGGGCTCCACATTCAGACAGCTCAAAATAAAAAACAACTGCACTACAAACCAACTATACATTCCAAAGACGCCAAATATCACAAATCTCTCAACTTTCAAAACGATCGGGTTCGGTATGTCTCGTCGCCACTGCCCTCCCACAGCTTTGCTTCCTTCCTCGCGATGACAGTATTCTGGAAAAGCATTGTGGAAATTATTGAGCATGAGTCTGGTTTTACTATTAACACAATTTAGAAACTGGTATATAGTTTGAAGTCTGCACTTTTGACTTTTGAGTTGAAATGGAGACTCAGAGATGCAGCGTCTTCGCTGTGATACCATCGTAATCAGTCATTGTGATTTGGATGCGCCAGCGTGTAGCTAATGCTAAGAACTTGCACAGTAAAGGCATTTTAACAGCATTGGTCATCAGCCTCGCATGGTCCTTAGGCCTACTCCAACAAATCTCCAGGAAACTCTCCAGAGGGAAATGGGCACCAGAAATGATCGAGTGTGTGGTGACAGATGTGGCAGACATCTGCTCTCTTCACCTGCACAAAACGGACACAAGGTTGAAAAACCTTGTTTTTCCTTGAAGGAAAATGATGGACACGATGTTGAGGCCAGCTCTACGCAGGGGCAAGAGGGGGCATTGCCCCCCGAAATAAATGTCTTGCCCCCTCAAATCAAAAAGTTTTGGAATTTGAGAAAGCACATTTCAATATAACCACAAAATTAATATATTACAAGATGACAAATGTCGCTGCAGTAGCGGACAAGTCAGCCGAAAAAGAATCAGTTACCTCTCATCTCTGTCCCTCCGCTGTGTGCAGAGGTGTCTAGTGGGATGAAAAGTGGGACTGAGTTACCAGGACCCCACCTGGAGGGGGCCCTTTAGGAGCCTGGAATTTTATTTTCCTTCAAATATTAATATAATTTAAAGATCACAGTCAATGTTGCTAACTAATGTAAATTTAACCTTCAGGGTAAATAAATCCGTTGACTGATGCACTGAATTTTGTGTCCTCGCCTACATATAGTGTCTGATGGCAGACCCCTCAGCCCTTGAAATGGTTTAGTTTGCCTTCACTGGGCTTTCTAACTGGGCGTGTTCATTCTGCTGAAGCAGCAGAAAACAAACTGTTGTCCACTGATGATGTCCAAAGAAGAAAAATTTGGTTTTCAGAAAAGGAAACAGAGGCAAGAAAAAAAAAAAAAAAAAGGAACGAGGGAAAGCAACTGCTGACCAACTTCTGTCCCAAGAAAGGTGAGCCCAGATTTAAAGGAAATAACCTCCATTAAATGAACAACTGTGGTTATAAAATGCTTCAATAGCACCGTGATTATCAGTGCTAAAAACTGCAGATCACAAAATTAGAAATAACATGATGCCTCATCTGTTAATCTGAGGTGAAGTCTAATATTCTTTGTTTGCATATCCTTCCACATCATTGCAATAGTATACTAAACTTAAAATTAAATGAATATTTATTATTGGGCCATAACATAATTAGGCTAAAAGCCTAACTTAGTAGCTCATTGTGATAGATTCATCAGGATAAGATGTCAGATGAGTAACAAAGCTAACTTCAGTTTCAGAAACTGTCACCACGGTGACGCAGCAACAGACTCCTCCTCCTCTGAAACTGTGGACCTGAGACGAGGTGAGATTATAGTGTAAAATTAAAGCTCATCATCTGAGCTGTTTATTCTGTAATGTGTTTACCAGCACTAAAGTCCTGCTC
>JBAMYA010000018.1:15070932-15106846 GCA_037176975.1 Arrhamphus sclerolepis | reverse complement strand
TTTAAATTTGTACTCCTCATGTACAGCACTTTGTTTCAACTGTGGTTGTGTGAAAGTGATTTATAAATAAAGATGGTGTGGTAAGAACACATTGCAGCAGCGAAAGGTGGAGGAGGAGTCCGAAAGGCAGGGGTACACCCTGGACAGGTCACCAGTATATTTGCATTATACTATTTTTAACATTTAAATTTTTACACACCATGACTTGGCACAAAACATGTGTATGTGTTGTTTGAGCCATGTTGACTCCTTTAACCATCAAAATGATGCATTTTTAAGACAGACAAACTTAATTGGAAAGAAATATTAATAATAATAGTACTCATAAGTGTGTCGGCAAAGTCAATAATTTACAATGAAAGCAGACGTTTTTATGATTGCCGCTTGGGTTGCACCAATTTACCTGAAGAAACGATGAACCTTGGCTAAAAATGTAACGCGTTTTGGAATTGAATCAGACATGATGTAACACAGTTACAAGGGGAAAAAAAGAAAAGAAAAAAACATTTTCCCTTGAACCTATTAACTTCTTGAAGAGTCATTTCACGATTTATATTAAATGCAAATAAAAAAAGTAGGAAAAAACTACATTTATTGACAGAAATGTTTAAGCTTGACAAGAAAATCTTAAGCATTTTCTTCTATATAGTGTGTGGTGTCATCATGCCATACGGTAATATAAGAACAGTATCAAGAACACTTGAATAATAGATCTCCAGTGTGCAGGTGATGAAATATTCAGCTGTGAAGAACTTTATCAACAAATAGAGTACATTTCAAATAACTGTTTCTCTTAGGTTGTGCAGACTCCAACTGAAACTGTATGTTTGCGCAAAGGCACATATATGTATTCTTTAATCAATCTTCTATTAATAATTAAGTCCTTCTGTGGGTCTTGATTAAACCCCTTAAAACTAATCTGTATTCATCAATTAATATTTAGAAGTCTTTGTGCTGAGCTAATTCTAAACTCTTTCCCTAATTTAGTGTGTGTCTGGAATCATGGTAATTAGTCCAGCCTCATCCCGCCAACGTTTGCCTGCAGCCTACTTCCTACTATCCCTGCTGCATATGCAAGCAGGGTCAGTCATATTCGCTTCACTGGTTCTGCCACTACATGCACCACTCAACACTGGTGAAGCTTGTTTTTTTTGTTTTTTTGTTTTTTATCATGCTAGTGCAATAAATAAATAAACAAATTACTAAAATTGAACAAGAAAATACATAAATAAATTACATAATGGATGAAAAGCCAGTAAATTACCATGTGATTGTGAATCAGAAATGATAATTTGTAGAGTACAGAAGGAATTTTCCTTCAACTGATCAGAGGAAAGAAAAAATCACATAGAAAAGAAATCCACTGTAAAACCAAAGAGCCAGATTTAAATATAAAACAAAAGTCATTTAGCCAGGTATCATTGTTCATCACTATTATGAAGGCCTGCAGCCACAGTCCAGATCAGAACTACGGGTGCCCCTGTACATTTAGGAGAAAAATAGTGATACAGTACAATCGTGTGAAAAAAGAAAGTATTCTCCTTCTTGTCAGGTAAAACCTAACAAGAAAAGAAGAGACCAGAAAAAAAAATATAATATTGAGTCATCTGTTCTTCACCTAGCCTCATTAGTCAAATACAGTCTCAAATAAACAATAACAAATTACATATTGCATTGAATAAAATTCACTGAAAAACACTGGCTAAGGGAAAAAAATGTAATTCATTTGTTTTCCTTTGCTAGAAAACCTTTTTTGAATTAGGCCCTTCCTCTCATGCTGAATCAGTACCTTCCATCTTCTCTGCACAGAGAGATCTTTTTGGCCACTTTACCCACATCACATCAGCCATGAAGGGACAGATATGTATAGATATGTAGCTTCTTTGCTTTGGAGTTAAGTGATTTACACTCTGCAGCATCACAGTAGGAAAGGTGGAAAAAGGCTGCTTGTTTTGGCTTTTTGCTTTCTGTAACAGAAGCGGATGTGTCTGCAAAAAGCCCCAAACGCAACATGTTACAAGTGCAAGTTACACAAACAGCACCATTTTTGCATCACATGGTTATATTGAAAATGAATGTTGTAATATTTATTCCACTGACTTATTATGAAATTACTTAAACTGTTTTTAATTGCACTGAAATTTGTTAGTTTCTCTTTAACGCAACCGCTCTGGCATGGAGACAGACTGCTTCTAAAGCGAGCGCTGTGAACGCTCTGCAACCTGCTGAAGAACTATTTGGCAGATGATTGATCCATTTCACTTCACTTCTGTTGGCAATGAATGATGCCACTGTCAAGGAAATAAAAAGGTAATATATCAAAAAGGAATCATTCTAGTTGTCATTTTTCTTTATTTCAGACTGAATTTGTTAGGCCCTTACAAAAAGAACATCTTCACCCTGCATTGTCTAATCAACTGAGCAGATGTTTTCTGTCAGTAGAAGTCTGGATTCACAAAACTAGCTTATTAGCATGCGGCCACATATCATAAACAGTGGCGACCGGACTGTTTGCTTCTGATAATGTCCTAAACTGTGCTTTCTTTTTAGTACACATGATGCATGGATCTGATCATGTAAGGGTGAAACATTTAAGGTGCACTCAGGTCATAAAAAAAGGACTATTAATTGGGTTTACTTTGATTAATGAACTCCTGCTTTCACATCAGTGTCAAAAGAGCAAAAACATTTGTTCGCGCCTAGGATATTTTATTAGATATCTATAGATGTTAATGATATTAATATGTTATAATTATCATGTACCTTTACATATTACAATGTATATATTTGATATATTTTATATCAGATATTCTTTTATAACATATTGTATATATATTTGAATCCATATATTGTAAATCTCCTCTGTTCTTCCTTCCCACTGTCCTAATTCTCCTCATTTCCTTCTTACCCAGCTGGCCTTTGGCAGGAGGGTCCCCCTAAGAGCCACGTTCTGCTCAAGATTTCTTCCCATGAGGGAGTTTTTTCTTGCCACTGATTGCATTGCCATGTGCTCAGGGGTCAAGCTCTGGGTGTCTTAAGCGCCTAGAGATGACTTGTCGTAAATAGGCGCTATATAAATAAATTAAATTGAATAGGATGTATGTATACAGCTGTTATTCCAGAAAAGGAAGACAAATGGATGGATAGTTATTAACGCGCTTCACTATTTAGAAATGTAATATTTGCACTCAGGGTCAAGACAAGCGAAATTGTGACAGCTAACATCTTAACTGCAGGTGATGGCTGGGCAATTCAAACAAGTGTAGGTAATGACAATTTAACATGAAGAGCTGATAAACATCTTGGTGCAGCAGGTATTGCATGATTTGTTCCAGGTCGCAGTATCAGGATGTCTCATGTTTTTTTGTGATAACTTAAGAAAAATACGACTCGATTGTCATTGTTTTCATCTCTCCTTCCCTCTAAGTTGTAAAACATTTTTTTTTTCTCTCCATCCTGCAACTGTCTCAGTAATGCCAATTGGAAAAGCTTTTTTTCTTTGGTAATAAATCATGATATACCTAATGCACCTGGGTGCCTGCTTGCAGAACCAGTTCACTCTGCCACTATGAAGCTACTTAGACACAGAAGACACTCACTGAAACTCTACTGTAAGCAGATTCATTCAACCATCACCGGTAGGGCATTTAAACATTAGAAGTAACTGGTAAAACATGTAAGCAAAATAAGTAAAATGTGTTTCTTTGTTTGCTACATATTGATCTATTGAAGCTACAAAAAGGGTATGTACATTCCTGGGCAAACAAACTTTGAATAGACTGCAATTAAAGAAATGAATGTGCCATAAATATTATTCCCAGTCATCATTTCTTAAAATGTGAATGAAAAGTAAAACAGTAGTAAATCACTATTGTCATGTTCTTCCTCTGCCAAGCCTCAGTTGCTCTGCTGTTGGCTAGTCGCTCCGAAATGTTGAGATCCAGTTTTGAGATCGGGATAAAGAGTCTTCATTGACAGCTTTAATTACTCTGACTAGCTAGAGAAAGGATGGTTTGATGAGTGTGGGAAGTTTGTTCACTGCACCACAAACAGGCTGTAGCTGAACACCGTGTTGCTAGTGTTCAATTTCAGTAGCTACAGTATGAGGAATACCGACAGTCCTTGCCGTACTGAGAGATGTCGCTCTCCGCTGCACAGACTGGACACATAAACAAGCTTACCAGGCAGGGGAGAAAAACGTAAATTTACTCCTACCTGTCAAGTTTAATTCACTTGGCCTTAGAGGCAGATTTTTTTTCTTTTCTTTTTTCTTTTTTAAAGGGGCCAGATTTAAGTATGAGTGACATGGGCAGCCACCCAGGGTGAAATCATATCAGGGCAACACGAGCTCATTTAAAAAAATAAAAAATAAAAGGACGTCACAAACATTTTTTGTTATAACTAATTTGCACAGGACTTAAATTATTTGCTTGGTATTTTGTGGATTGAAGAGAGAAGTAGGTACCCTCATGGCTATCTACTTTGTAAACTATACACTGTCTATCTGAAGTCAGAGTATTTTTAGAGTCAAGACAGCAGGCTGCTTGTCAGACAGGGAGAAGTGCAAAGCCAATAACGTTAACTAAGGGTGCATTCACACCTAATAGTCAGGTAGACTCGGTACATTTGGAGACTCGGTTCGGTAACATTCATGTGGTCCGAGTTCGCTTTCACATTGCACTTTGACAAATTCCTTGCCTGTGCTGGGGCTGCATCAATAATTACTGAAGGAGAAGCCTTCAGTAACAAATAAACAAGAAACTTTTTTCAAATATATTGGTTAATGCAAAACAACATCTGTGTCCGCCACATAAACTAAACATGGAGCTGTATCAGATTCTAGCCGTCTAGGGTTTTATTTATTTATTTATTTATTAAAAATGCAAATATACCACAAATATACACTGCAACAATGGGCTCAGCATGAGCAACAGAAGAGGCAGCGTATGCTGCCTGTTCAGACTGTGTTTACCCACAATTCCCTGCGTTGCAGTCTGCTCCCTGCACGTCGTTCACTTGAAGCGGACCGAGACCATTTTTAGGCGCACCAGAGTTTGAGGTTTGTGGTCCACATCAGAGTACGATTGCACTTTCACACTTCCCAAAATGAACAGGACTTTCCGAGCAAACAAACTCTGGCCCATTTAAAGCAGACCAAACAGGGATGAATGAGGGCCGTGCCTGCACTGGTGCATTTCAAAATGCAGCTTACAACAATAAAAAAAGATCTGCATCTACGCTCACTGATGGAAGAGATCTGAGTCTGCCTTACACCACTGTGATCGCGTTTCAAACATCTGTCCATGACCACAAAATGTGTACGTATGAGTTAAAAACATAGTCTCCATTAACTCATGCTTATCTAAATTCGGGTAACAGGGGGCAGCAGCATAAACAAATTTGACCAGGCCTCCATCGGTCGGGAGAATACTGAGGTGTTCCCAGACCAGCTGAGAGATATAATCTCTCCAACATGTTCTGGGTCTGCCCCAGGGCCTCCTCCCGGCTGAACATGCTTGAAATACCTCCCGAGGGAAGCACAGAGGGGGAATCCTCTCCAGAGCCCTCAACCACCTCAGTTGGATCTTCTCAATGTGGGGGAGCAGCAAGTCTGCTTCAAGCCTCTCCCAGACAACTGAAGTTCTCACCCTATCTCGATGAGAGTCCACCCACCCGTGGAGAAAATATTTCAGCCACTTGTGTCCATGACCTCACTTTCTCCTTGTTTCGGTCTACCCATAGTTTGTGACCATAGTTATAGTGGGAAAAAAAAGACTGACCGTTCTTTGTTCCCACTTGTTTAGCAGAATGTTGTCTTCACCACAACAGATTGGTACATATTCCAAATTACAGCACATGCTGCACTGGTCCACCTGGTGCTTTGAATCTCTGCCTTAGAGTAAAGTACAGCTAGTAGAAAGCACTAGCCAATGAAATCATATGTGGGTGTGGGCCTATAGTGGCTCGTGTCCATGTATGACCAGACCTCACACAGGAATATGAAGTAGTGAAGTGGTGTTTGTGGTAACACAGAGACAGTCAAAGAACCAAAGTCTCAGAAGAGCTGACTCCCGTCGAGTGAGAACGGGGTCTCCTTTCATTCATCTCACTGGTTTCTTTTTCATAGAACATAGTTACGAGCAGGTAGCTGGACAACACAACAAATAACCCTCGTCCTGATATATTTCATCAGCAGTTTGTGGTCTTTTTTATCTTTTTTTAGTCTCTTTTTTTTTTCCTGTTTTGGCTGTATTTTATTGTCTTACCTGTTTTTATTTCTTATGTTTTAAATTTGTACTCCTCATGTACAGCACTTTGTTTCAACTGTGGTTGTGTGAAAGTGATTTATAAATAAAGATGGTATGGTAAGAACACGTTGCGGCAGCGCAAGGTGGAGGAGGAGTCCGACGAATCAGGTTGAATGTGTCGTCATGACCATAAAAAGGCCAGTCCAGCTGCTGCTGAAATATCCAGGAAGAAAGATATTTGTTGTGTTGACCAGCTAAGTGTAGTGACTGCAGTACGTTCTACCAGTGAGCTGAATGAAAGGAGACCTGGTTTTTGCTTGATGGTACTTGGCTCGGACACAGAGGTGGTTAAATTTAAAAACACAAGCTCGTGAAGGCTCATTTGTTAGTGACACATCACTGCTGTCCACAGCCACACAAACACACTCATTCCAGATTCACCAGATTCTGCCACTTCCTCCCCATCATAATGTCTGAGACTTGTGTCAATGTGTGACCACAAGCACCACTATTTCTGTTTTTGCCTCCATTTTCCTGTATTGTAGGTCCAGTCATGGACGAATAGAGCTGCTGTAGATCCGTCCCAACATACAATTTCATTGGCTAACACTTTCTGCCCAGCTGGAACCTGTTTGTCTAACGTATGCCTTGACAAGTCAAAAGATGAACATTTCTCAACTGTTGTTGGACTGCTTGGACCTGCCACGATGCACGCAACCATACGCCGTTCCGGCGATGGACCTCCATCGCACATCCAGCTGAGCAGTCTTGCCAGTGCTCCACTCGAGTCACACTCAAGAACTCTGATCCCGACCAAAGCCAGACCAGAGTTATTCTAGACCCACATGGAAAGGGAAAAAAAAGCAAGGACCCGCATTCCCCCCACCTGGATGCAGGTTAATGGGTGCCCTGAAACCAGGTCTCGGGGAAGGGCTTATTGGTGACCACCTGGTGGCCGAGCTTTTACCTTTGGGACCCAGCTGGGCTTAGCTCAAACGGCAGCATGGGTTCACCTTCCTGTGGCCTCACCAAGAGCAGGACGGCCTGTGTGGGTTGGGTACCGTGTGTTATCAGCAGCAGTCAAAGTTGGGGGTTCTAGCGTGCTGATCCTTGGCTTCGAAAACTGGATCTTCGGACATGGAATGTAGACATTTACAGTTAGTCAGACCAGTGCATAGCGATTTCCTGTGATGTCACCATCTGCAAACACAAAGATGGCTGCCTGCTGTCTAATGTACTGATTCATGTTTATTTTTCTCAGAAAAAGGTTACTTTTGTAATGCTTTGTAGTATGTCTTGATAACTCACTGATGCTACAAATATGCATCTTTTTTTATGCTGCATTTCCTTTTGAAAGTTGCTCAGGGTTTAATATCTGTTCCATGTTTTAGTCATTGTTTTATCTGTGTTGAGGGATGCCTCTGGTTGTCAGCGACAGGGTTAGAGATTGGGGTAGTAGAAATCTTTTCAGCAACTCCAAATACATCCACAGGTGGAAAAAAAAGGATTCTTACTACTCTCTGAAGACGTTAAATTCAGGAAAGTCAGTAAATGCAAAGCTGTTGAGACATTGTAGCAGACAAAAAGTTTGCTGCCTGTGGTTTTTCTCTGCATATCATTATGGCTTCTGAGCTTGTTTATTTGATAAATAGAAAGTAGCAGTAGCTTTATTTACTAGGAGAACCTGGGAGAAACTCCTGTCTCTTGCATTGTTATGGATCTCAGTGTTGCTGCCATTATAACTGAAGCTGTATTTGCACAGATAACAGACAACAGTAGGGCATCAGGAGGATGGTCTTTGTCTCTCATTGATCCTCCGTATGGAGATGCCCGGTGCGCTCCTGGAATCCCTTGAATGCACCTGATTGATCACTTCTCAATAATAACGCACTATTCTGTAACCTGCAGTACATTTGGTGGCTTGTAGAACATTTAAAGCTCAGCCTTTTTTGTTGAATATCTGAATCCTACAGGGCAGCAGATCATTCAAAGCCAGAACAGTGAACACTATTGATCTGAGGTCTTCGGCTGCAATCAGAATGCTTTTATTTGTCTTATTTAAGGCCTGCTTTATACACTTGACTCCCTGAATGCTTTTATATTTTCAAGACGTGTTGAAATTGTTTCTGCCATCTCAAGCATGCATTACACAGTAGCCAAATCTACACCACATTTATCCATGCCTTTCTTGCTTTGTGCATCTATTGAAAGGTCCTGATTACCCTTATGCATTATTCATAGTCAGGGATTTTTGGTTCTCTGTGTGAAGAAACAGGGTATAATTTAGAAGGCGTGGAAGGGAGGCTTGTCCTGTCTTGGGGTGCAGCCTGGAGAGCACATTTTAAAATAAAACCACCCTTTTTGAAATCTGCCTCGCATTTTCCAGCAGGATTGCTTTAATGGGGATGTCAGTGAAGGCGGAGGAAAACCATCTCACTGGGCGTCACAAGAGGGGCCATGATGGAGATAGAGAGCCGTGTAAAGATTAACCATATCTTCAAATGAGACCTCAAGTCATATTAGAAAAGGGAAATTGTGTTCTGCTATCTGTGCCCTGTTTATCTTGATACACTAATGGCTGTTTTCAGGCCACAGAGACTGATCTCACCAGCTTACTGAAGCAGGATCAGTCATCATGAGTGTCCAGTGACTCACTGTAAAATCACAAGTGATCCATTTCAGGGCATTGACAAATTGATTTGTGTCGGTACGACAACCACAACAAACTCACTGGTTGGTTGGGTATCAGGAAGGAATATTTCTCCTTTCCTGTCTCAAGGCACTGCAGTGGCATCTAAACTTTTTATCATGTTTTTATAAGAAGCCCTATTATGATGCTTTTAATTGCTTTGTTTACTTGTTTGCTTTAATTAAATTTCTATAAGGTAGTTAGACAAGATTGACTGCACAGAAAACTCTGGAGATTCCTTGAAAATGCTTTTCTTATTTCTTATTTCCTTGTATTTTCTGCAGTTACTCAATAAGCTTTGTGTGGCTTTCTCCCCACCCTTTCACTTGTCAACTTTCTGAAGACTTCGAAGATGCTTCCAGTAACAGCCTCGTCTCCTGTCGTTCGGAAACATGATAGTTAGTGCCCTAAAGTAATAAACTGTCATTTGGAAATGTCAGAATTTCAAATCAGATTCAGATCCAGAAATAAAAGTAGACTGCCCAGACCTCCACAGAAAGAAAATTATTTTATATTGTTTATATTTTTATTTTGTATCTGCGAAGTCCATCAACATCTCTTTTTTCAACCCATCTGATGAATTCCTTCTCTGATATCTCAGATTATACTGTTAACTGGACTAAGTCCATCATCAAGACAGACAACATTAAATATCTGGAAATTTATCATTTCTCCCAACTGTCAGTTCTTAATTTCAACCCACCTTTAGAAACATTAGAACCTTAAATGGTGAATGGACCTACCGCTAAACCTCATTTCCTGGAAAAGCTGATGATCTGCCTTGGTAATAAAAAAAATAAATAAATCAATAAAATCCTTAAATTCATAACAAATATCGTCACACAAATGATCTGTGATCAGTTATTATAACTCAATGATTTTCTTTGTAACCCTTCCCTTGCCTGAGAATCTGTTCATCTAGAACCACATAACTCAGGGAGGGATAAGAACCTGCATGAATGTAAGAGTCATTATTGTCATTATGTTAATGTATTCTTCAAACTTAGATATAAGAGAAAAATAATTAAAGCAAGAACTGAACTGAGACATCTGTAAGATATTCTGAGTAGTGTTCGTTATTTGTTTGCTGAAACAAAGTCTTTTTTTTTTCACATGGGAAGACAAAGGCTGAACAAACTCAGATAATTTTGTATGAAAACAAATCATGCAGAAAGTGCCACACAACAAGATTGGAATCCTGCTTTTAGTGTTTTAGCAAGCTTTACACATTTTACCAACAACAGTCAATGTGAGTCTCATTCAATATCAGTATCAGAGGGCTTTCCACCTCCAAAAGTTGTTGGATGAATCCATATGTATTACTTGTGACATCCAGTGAAGCGTACCGCTGCTGTCCCACATATGACCTCCACTACACATCTGTCACAGCATCCCACCTATTCAACTCTCCACCCCCCCACCCCCTTCTCTGGACCACTCCCAGCAGACTCAGTGATGACCGGCTTCCACTGTAGATGTAACAACATCATAGTGCATCAGCAAAGAGTGAGCTATTTTCCACTAAAAGACTTTGAAATACTCTGAGCTTATTATATTGTTGTTATGTAGTAGATGTATGTGGATGACGTACAAAGGTCACTTATTCATAACCCTAAACATTTCAGTAACTGAATTGACTCATTGAAAATGCATTTACAATTTTACACTGATGGAGACTCTCTCATGAATGGAAGGCAACTTTTTTCTAAGTTCCTCAAGATGTTTTCACCCCTCATTAGAAGACTTGAAGACTGGTTTGGAAGTTCCAGGCTGACGAGACCTTTAGAAGGGATTCAGAAAACTCCTCTTCTCCAAACACAACAGCCAGGTATATATCAGACCTAAAAATCAGCCTCAGCCAAAAACTGGTTCACCCTAAAGTCAAAACACCGAAACAGAAACTGAGCAGTGTTGTAATCACTTAGTCTGGTGCAGTGAGGAGTGCAAGGACCTCTTTAGTAAGGCACTGCAGGAGAGCCAGCTCCTCTAGGCAACGCTTACTGGTCCAACTCTTTTGAGGACAGTAATGAACAGATTGTGGACTGAGAAGATGATGGTTTGGAAGGGAAGCGAAAGAAGCCATCTGCAATTGTGTTTACTCTCTCTGGCTGATGTGAGCTGTTTTTTCTTTGTTTGTTTGTTTGTTTTCTGCACACTGTGTAGAAACTAAAATCCAATCCCTAATTCTGATTTTTCGATTGCAATCATGTCAGTCCAGTATGTCCTGGGGGAGCTATATATTATGTGACATGAGGTAGCTCTTTGCTTTTTTTTTGTTTTTTTTTTTTTTTTTTTTGGAAAGTGACAGTAGTCCTTGATTTATTTTTTTTACTTTTCACATAGAGCTGAGAAAGCCTTTCTCTGCTATACTGCATAAACGTGAAAGCTTGACACAGCAAATCAGAAGTGTGATGTGATCAAATGTGGCTGGTAGTTTTAAGTGAACCTATGTAGGAGAGTAAAAACAAACATTAAACAGCATTAAACAGAGGATAAGAACGCAGGTTTCACACTTGCAATGCAGCTGTAACTCTCCTCCTCAGGTGGTTTCACAACCATTCACACCTTGATTCGTGCTGACCGGGTAAATAATGCATGGTGTATAAAACACCCTGACAGCCCACAGGAAGGACAGGTGGGTCAGCTATATACATTTGACTAATATAAGGCGGAAACTCCCCTCCAGTCAGCTGAAACTGAAGAAGCCTTTACATTCACCTTCCTTCTATTCCACTGTTTTAGGACTGTTTATACTTTTTTCAAGGTTTTCTGCAGTGAATTACAGCCTTTATCTTTTTTTTTTCCTGTTGTGCTCTTGGCAAACATTAAACCAGACTTGAAGAGGAGAGCAGCAGTATGAGATAGAGGTGGATTATAAAAATTATGTTGCAAGCCAGAGCTGACAATGGCTTTACAAGTCAGCCAGCCTGACCTGAGAATAAGCTTCTAAATTACCCATCTCTGCCAAGCAAGAGTTAAGGGCTGCAACCACCTGAGGAGCAGAAAATGGCATCTTAACAAAGAAGCCTATTAAATGGATTGAAACTCTTCCTTTCTTTCAGAAACCAACAGCTGCTGGCTAAATCATCTATTAAAGAAACCATAATGCAAAAATTCTGTTTAAATACCGTATGTTGATGCTTCTCATATTAAATCAACTCACTCAACAGATGCTGGTTGTTTTTAATTAAGTAACTTCTGACTTTTATTCATTCCTGCTGTGAGCTAATGTGGTCTGCTTCATGAACATGTTGCTAAAAATGCTGAACATCTTATTTTCCACATTGCTGAACCATTTCTAATGATCACTTTTTACCAGTCTGTACAAAATGGCCTTATAAGTCTTGAAAAGGGTCTTGAAAAGCCAGCAGGCAACAGGTCCCAAACTGTGCTGCTGAACCTAAGAAACCGTATAAGACAGTATAAGAACCGTACATTGCCATGCTGCTGCTCTGATGACTAACGGAAATAGATTGAAGTGGAGCTTACAATTTAAATTGCGCCTAATTTGTAGTTAATAAATAGTTACGATTCTCCAGACGGATATTCAGGGGAACTGTTGAAAAAAAAAAGTTTCCTTTGTAAAAACAACTCAAGGTAATGACATTTCTCTTACATTTTAAGTTGCGGCAAGGCAGCAGTGCAGCCCCTGTGGTCCGTGACATTGTTTGTGAGGTTTAATTAAGTTGCTGCCTGGAGTTAGTTAAAGTCGTGGGCCCCTGTTGACTTTGAATGTCTGAGTGAAACACATTTGTGTTGCTGCTTTGATTGCTTTTTGCCATTTGAAATATCAACACTCTTGAGAAGTAAAGAAAATGATACAGCAGATTTAGCAGAAATCCATATTTCAAAACCAAATGCTTATGATAAAATTTGTCCATTAGAGGTTTACAAGTTAGGTTGTCACCTGATGATGACGACTCATCTTTCTTAAACTCCACATTTCTGTCATTCTGGACAGACTCAGATACGATGAGGCAACGTTACATCATAGAGACCTGCTAATATCAACTTGATGTTACTTTTTCTTTACTGAAGACATAAATATGATTTATATTTTTTAATCACAAGTTTTAACCTTTATCACCATATCAGTTTATTATTGAGAATAATATACCACTGAAACCAGAAGTTTACATACACTATAAAAAGACAAACTTTTTTTTTCTCACTGACTGTCATTAAATCAGTGCGAACTTTTCCTATTTTAGGTCAGTTAGGATTACCAAAAATTATTTTGATTTGCTAAATAAGAGTGTTTTTCAAGAATTTACTACATAGTCAGAAGTTTACAAGCAATAATATTTCTATACTTTTAAACAGTTTGAGAAAGTCCAGATGATGATGTCATGACTTTAGAAGCTTCTGATAGGTTAAATGACAACATTTGAGTAAAGCGGAGGATGTGGATATATGTGAAAGCACACATTAAACATACTACTTCCTTGTGTAAGAGAACTGTGGAGCTCCACAAGTCTTGCTCACCCTTGAGTACAATTTCCAGATGCCAGAAGGTGCCACATTCATCTGTTTAAATAATTATACACACGTATAAACACCATGGCAACGTCCAGTCTGTTAACCGCTCAGAGAGGAGTCTTATAGATAAATGTGTGTATCAACCCCACAACAGAAGTAAAACACCTTGTGAAGATGCTGCTGAAGCTGGTATGAGAGTGTCGTCACCCACAATGAAACAAATCCTGTACCAACATGGGCTGGGAGGCCACTCAGCCAGGAAGAAGCCATTACTCCAAAATCAACATTTAAAAAAGCCAGATTACAAAGATTGGAAGAAGACAACAAAAAGACGACAAAGACCTTATTATTTTGGAGAAAATTAACTGTTTGGCCATAATGGCCAATTTTATGTTTGGAAATCAACTGGTAAGTACGGGAATGGCAGCTTCATGTTGTTGGGATGATTTGCTGCAGGAGGAACTGGTGCGCTTGAAACAATAGTTGACATCATGAGGAAAGAATGTTACATAGAAATATTGAAGCAACATCTCAAGACATGAGCCAGGTTTTTCCAAATGGACAATGACCTTAAGCATACCTCCGGATTAGTTAAAAAGCGGCTTAAGAACAACAACATAAACGTTCTGAAATGGTCATCATAAAGCTCCGATCTCAAGAAACCTTGTGAAAAAGCGTGTGCAGGTAAGTAGGCCTACTATACTACACAACCTTAACTCAGTTCCACCAGTTCTGGCAGGAGAAATGTAACAAATTTCCAGCAAACTATTATGAGAAGCTTGTAGAAGGAAACACAAAAGGTTTGATCCAATATGATTTCAAGGCAATACTATCAATGATGTATTTAAATATCTGACTTTGAAGAAAATCACTAAAAATTCTCTGAAGAATTCTCTCTAATTATTCTGGCAATTAGTAAATAGAAATAATGCTGGTAATCCTAACTGACCCAAAATAAAAAATGTTTAGTCAGATTCAATGTCAGAGATTGCATAGAAATGGTATTCAAGATTTGAGGCTTTTTGGCAACCATTGGGTGACCTTTTTTTTTTTACGGAGACCAGGGGTCTCATTTATAAACCATTACGTAGGATCTAACTGGACATTGCTGCAAACTGCCTTTTAATGTTGGTCTGTTCATCCACAGTGGCGGGGAATCTGATGTATCATATTAACAACGCCATCCAGGACGCAGGCATTATTGCACTTAGCGCTGGCTGCGATATCCCAGATCTGTAGATAATTTCACAGAATTATGATGTTCCTAAAAGTGGCTTCAGGCAGAGAATTAATTAATTGTTGATTATGTTAAACACATACCTGTCGGCTAATTCGCCAGGAACAGGTCGGTCTCTCCAACACTGGACCCAGTTCAGCTCATAGATCCAAGAGTAAAGCTCTAGAAAGTTTAAATCTTCAAGCAGTGCCAGCACATCCATTGTGAAGCATTACACACAAGTGTCACTGCAGTATTTATATGTCAACTACACTAATTGCTACACATCTTGTCACAATTAATGTACCAGTGAGTGCCATGGTTATATTATTAGCAGATGTTCGTATGTACATACTGTCTGTAACTCTTAAACGAGTGCTTATGGGATATATGGCTCCATTCAGGAACACATCTATAATATTAGAGGCCTTCGGTGTTCATGATTATGACGGTCTACAAGTCTGATATGAATGATTAAATGCACAAAATGAACGTGGTTTATGTACATTTATCTTACCAGCTGCCAGTTTTTCCCTTCTCCAAAATATTTGTGCGTAAGATTCAGAGTTTGCGTACAGGTGTGCACATTCTACCGTCAGGTTTGTTTTTATAAATCACAACCTTTGCGTAGGAAGTGACGTGCACCACCCCGTTTTGTGCCGTTCTGTGCATATGCAATGTTTATAACGTTCTCTCATGGTACGGTGGAACCAAAACATTATATTCCGAAGACATTATAGCAGTCATGTAAGCAAACAGCTGCTTATTTACACATCCAGCAGCTGCAGCTTTCATTTAAAGGACATATGAGTGCTGCACTAGCATCGTAATGCTGAAAACATTCATTATTGTAAGGCTTACGGTATACATGAGCTTTACAAAAAGGCTGAAGACAAACATACCGAGGAACTGCATACTACCTAAACAATCCTGGCTCAAAGAGCATCCAGCATTTTGTAACCTGCTGTCTTGGTGATGTGCTCGGTCTATGGAAGGTTTTGTTACATCCACAAACGTTTGTTTGGCAGAGGAAACCGTCTGGCGGCTCTGAGTCTTGTGTGTGAGAGCAGTGGTAAGACTGGACATCATTCTGTCATTCTCATGCTGTACCCCTCTCTCTGTATATGCCCCAGTAAAGCTGAGGTCAGTTTGGCTTCATTTGCAGCACAAGCTCTTAATCCCTGGAGCCTCCAGAGTAGAAAGGGACATGAGGAGCATATGGAGGGCTTCTGATCCTTATTAGTACATAGTACAGACTCCCAGAAAATTCAGGTAATTTAGGAAAGCAGGACTTCTTTTAAACTTTTATAGTTTCATCATTATTTTTCCTCACATCATGGCCCATCTGCAGAAGTGTGAAGCCTCCAATTTCTCTTTAGTAATAACTACTATTAAGTCAGGTCAAAAAGCTTGCTAAGATCTAGCTTTTGACTGCAATGGTAAAGTGTTAAATCAAGATTCCATCCCATCTCAGACGACTCAGTATTGATAGAAACTCAGTGCCCAGTTGAGCACGTTAATTTTAACTGAGGGTGCTGCACACCAAGCTGGAAGAGTGGGCGCATCTCACTTTTTCTTTACAGAAATACAGGTTTATCAACTGTAACCCTTCTTCTGCAGACCGACAGACGAGAGACAAAATTGATCAATTTTAGTTGTCTGCACAAAAAACTGGTAGTTCACTCTCAGTTCTGCTGTGTAAACTTTAAAATTTGCCATCCAGTCAAAAATTAGACTTCAGTATTCTTCTCAAAAAGCTGCTCTTATTATCATATCTTATTATTGTTATTGCTTGTGGCTTGGATGTAACTCAGGTAATGTTTTTTTTTGCAGACCTCATAGAACTGAAGGTGAGCATGGTACTTCTTTACTATATCATTCGGTTTAATTACATGTTCAGTGTCATTGTGCATTTTTCAACATGTTGTTATTTAAGTTGTCTCCAAGAAAACGTGTCTCCTTGACCTCCTCTTGGCTTTGTTTTCAAGCTTTAGAAAATCTTGCTTGCATTGAGACTTTTGACAACGCTCCTACAAATACAGAAACACCTCCATGTTCCTTCAGATGAACACCTGATCTAATGTGCAATATTTCTGAGGAGAAGCATTGCTGTTCCAACATCACCAGCAACTACCTAAACACTTCAAAGAATCCCTAAAAAGAGTAGGATGAACTATAAAAAAGAAATAAAATAAAAGAAATCTAATATTACACACAAATGAAAGCACTCCAGCATCAGCATATCTTGATTCATGTCCAGTTACAACTGTGTAGCGTAAGCATGAGCTGGTCAGGCATGACTGGTAAACACTGCCCTAAAAATAGAATCCTGCAAGCCCCCAGCTCCAAAATGTCCACAGTTGGCCCATGCATATGTTGATATGTTTGCAGAGATTACAGTGAAAATAAGCACTGAGTGTCTATCTTCCGTTTTGCCAACAGTTTAGCCCTCTAACCTTAGAGTAAAAAAAAAAAAACACTCTGAGTTTAAGCCAAAAGGCTAAGGTTAGAGGGATAAACTCTTTCATACAGCCGCTCCGTACCACCTGAGGCAAACCAGGCCAGTACAGGTTTATATGAATATAGTATATGAAGTATATGTGCAAGTCCATTCTCATAAGTTGAAAAGCTTTAGCTCAGAGAAATGAAGGACGATGGTTGTTTGTTGTTGTGTTTTTGTTTTGTTTTGTTTTTTTAAAACCTGACTTCTTTTTGTCAGATTACTTCTTTTTCTCCCTCTTCTAGATTTCTTCTTGGCTCGAGTCAAACTGAAGCTGTCACAAAGCTCCTTTCATTCGTTCGGATATTTTTTTTGTGTATGTGTTGTGCAGAAATGCCCTACTTTACCCTCACTGCCCAATCATGTGATCACTCATGTGATGGACCTGCCCACCGAGACCACATGTTCACCTGCAGATCTCTAAAAGGCTCCACCTAAGTGCTGAAGTCAGGAAGAGGGGGTTATTTATGGACTTTCAAACACACAATTTTCGTGCTGGCGCATATTATTGACCCGTTAATCTTCCAATAACACATCTGCTGCTCAATTTGGTCCATGATTTGACTTCTTCATGCATATAATGACACGGCTGTAAAAGTATGAAACGAGAGACCATCCTGCAATCTGAGGCACTCTCCCAAATCACAAATGACCCGATCATCTGGAAATAAATTCCACTACTCTCTTTGAGCTGATGGGATGCAACAGCCTCAACACCACCAAACTATCTGCATATCGCCAACATAGCATATTTAATTATTAATGTTTGTCCCAGACTGTCAGAGCGGTTCAATGTTAATGTCATCTTGCTGCTAAAAATAATTAACTCTGCATTTTACTCAGTACTAAAATAAGAGTCGGCAATAAGACCACATCAACATGAGAGGTCCAAGCTGATGTATTAACATTCCTAAAGGCCAGCATTTCAGAATTATACTGCAAAAGCAAAACACCACAGATTAAAAATGTAATGTTAAGAACGCTTACAATAGATATCTTGAAGCCCAGATCTATACATTTTTATATCGCACACCCTGCAGTTGCTGCATGCCTCTCTGGGCGAGACACTTTGAAAACCATCAGCCTAAAGGTATCAGTATACTGAAGAAGACCTAATTTGTACAACACATTGTCTAACAACAAATGAAACAAGAGGCGTTTCTAGCTGTCTTCAACTCCCACACTTGTACGTTGGATAAAAAGCTCGTGGCCAAACAGAGGAGGGATAATCCCTTCTCATTTGAATGTGGCGGACGAATAAGGATGAACTTTCAGGCAGTCTTATGAGGATTTCATGTTGTTGTACAAACAAAACTGCAAAAGCAGGGCACATTTAATACCTGCCCTAGTTTCTTAGGTCTGATTACTTGTTGTGTGAAGTTTGTGTTATTTGTTTTTCTTCCTGGAAAGTTTTAATATTTGTTGGAATTGGTCACTGTTTTTGTGTGTGTGTGTGTGTGTGTGTGTTTTGCTTTAGTGAAATTACTAAACAATCGCAGTTTTTTACACAGAGAATGAAACCCATTTACTTTCGTTATTCCTCAGTCTTACAGTTTTTGCATTTATCGCCACACCGAGGTCACATTTTAGGCTTCTGGAGAAATACATCACCGATTATTGTTGAATTTGGACCACACCATGGTGCTCCCCTCAGCACTGCAGCACACGAGTTCCTGACTTTTTTGTTTTATCTCAGGTTGGGTCATTTTATGACCAAATACCTGCAAAAAGGAAACAAAAATATTGACATTTATATCATGTTCATGATTGTAAACATAAACCTGACAGATCACAGCACTGTCAGAGTGAACATGTTCCCTGAGTATGTACATTTTAAAACTGCATTCACACTTTTTTTGCAGCATAAATGTTTTGTGGATACAAGGCTGAAAAGGTTTGTCGTTATTTATCTTGATATCACATTTAATTGGTAGTATAATTTATTTCCAGTCATGTTTATGGCCTCCTGGTGAGTTAGGGTCTGATCCTAATTCTTCTTTTTGCCCTATTTTTTGAACATACCTGCCACGAGCTGCTACTATGAGTTTCGATCCGTATTATAAAACGCAGATTGACTCAAAATGAGTTTGTGTCTATGTTGAAAATGGGAGCGCAAAAGCAAAGGCCTCATTCAGAGTACTTTTACCCTAAAAGCTCTCTGCTGTAACTTTATTTTTGTTTATCAGAATTTTTTTTTTATCATGACCGAGATCAAATCTCATGCATTCATAATGTCTGCGCCCTCAGAACTTCATAATGGGGGCAATGAATTTTCTTCCTTTTCTTTTCTTTTCTCTTCTTTTTTTTATCCTGTGATCATTTGCATAACTAATCTTCTGTTTATATCCATCAATTGTCCCATTAATTAGGTCAGAGATCAAAGCAGGATTCGTCTATCTGTCGAGAAGGAAGGCAAAAAAGACATTTCAGCGTCTCTCTCTTTCCGACTTGACTCAATGCAGTAACAAAATTAAATAAAAGCAGGGAGTTTGGGTTCAGATCTAACACATAATTTCTTATAGAGAGCCTGCTGAGAGATACTGCACTCTTATGTAACTCAGCAACATTTTTATGAAGACTGTCAGAAAAGGCAGAAAGCCTCCATCTTCAGCCATTACCTCTGACATAACAGTAAGATCACCCACGCCATCTAATGGTGGAAACATGGAGCAATCCTCAGCCTCCACTAATGACCACACAGGGGAGCAGGCCAGGGGCAGAGGAAAACTAACAGTTCTTTCAGGGACTGGATTTGAAGCTTTTGAACGCTGATGGCATGTATGATCCACCACTGGTGAGTATCATTAGTCATGTGAGACAAATCCAGGCTCTGGGACCCACAGCACTGCTCTCCTGCTTCTCTGTTGGCAGTGATGTGCAATTTGTCTACCTTCCGCATTCATCTGACCTTCCTCTTGACAACACATGGTCTTGTACACAGGTTTGTGTGCACTGGGCATTTGTGGTGCCTTGCTGATACACGCAATGTAACCACAGAGCAGCGCTGAGGTCCCTGCTCCACTTCTGCAATCTCTCATCTGCTGGCAGCACTTCATCATCATCTGCAAACACCAAGCACAAGACATGTACACAAATAGAAACTGCTGACCCATCTGTTTTAGGAATATGGAGAAAGGCAAGAATTATGAAACATGTCCCCAAATATATGAAAACATGTTGCTTTGATAGAGTTTGGTATCATATTGTGACTTCTCTCACTCTGTTTGACCTATCTTAAATGTTGTCTTGTAGTGTCATCAAATTAAAAAGTGATTTAATAAATGACCTAAACGACTACAGCGATTCATGCTTCTTAAATTAATAAGTCATGCAATCAACATGGATTTAATTTAACAGCAGCCAATCATTTCAGTTTTCTAGCACTAGTCCATGCGGGGAATTTGTTTGAGACCAAACATATATGCTTAAATAATTTAGAAAACAAGTGTTTTTGTTTTATTTTCCAACAGAACTCTGTTTACAAGCCTCACTTTGTTCTCAAGTCTTCAGACATAACCTTAGGATAAAGCAGTTCTAGTAATTAGAAAGAGAAGAGTGTTTGCTCCCTCTTTTCTCCCCTCGCCTCTTCTCTATCACCTCACCCTTCTGAGCATATAGATCCCCAGCAAGTCACTGAGCGAGCTGCCAATTAATCATAGTCAACCACATGGCATCAGACAGGTGTGTTGAAGCTTTTCAAATACCTGCAAGCCCTCAAACTCCCTGAGTCCTTCATCACATCAACCACCTCCAAATGTATGCGGCATATGTATATATGCATATGCAGAATCTCATATTTAGCTTGTGTAACTGTATATATTTACGCTTTTCTGATGCCCCTCACAACATTTAAAATTCTAAACTATATTTGTGTCCAATCTAAACCAAAAGAGTAATACAGATTTTGAAAGAACTGCCTTTTTTCCAGTTACAATACAGGAAATTTAAACAATATACAGTGCAACGTATATTGTCAGAATAACTCACATCCAGTCGGGATTGCAACATTTTTCAGAAAGAACAGCCATGACTAATCCAAGATGAAATGAGCTTGAGGGAGTGTGTGAGGCATAGAGAAAACCTAAAATGGAGAAGGATGATAGTGTTCATCTGCACACATGCTGGTGCATAGACAGAACCGCTCATGACTACACAACCCATCCTTCAAGAGGCTCAGAGTGCAGAGGATTAAATTCCATTAAATTAGTGCTCTTGCAATTAAAATAAAGTACATAAGGTGAGGTGATTGGCCTATGACTGACCTCTGAATCTATTGTTTTATTTATTTATTTTTTCAAATAAACTACATGTACTGTAAAGTACAAAGACAGAAATTGCAACAAGACAAAGGGTAAATAAGCTTGGCCCGAGTAGGTTTCTTGTGTTTGGAGAGAATGAAGAAAAATTAAGACTTAAAAGTGAGAAATGGTGAATCACAGATCGGGCAGTATTGTCTGTCACCACAGATTCACTGCTGGATCTATCCCACCAGCAGGTTACTGTGTTCAATTCTCTGGAGAGTGGCTAGACTGGAATTGCCTACTGTTGCTCTTATCAAACTCCTGCCACTTTCAAGTCGTCCTTCCTTTTGTCGCCCTGCCGTAACCCATGGGAACCCACTCACAGTAAACAGAAATTTGATGAAAAAAGCACTTTGTTTGTCTTTTCTTTCCCTGTAAAGGAGTTGGAGGAGCATTACCAGGTGCCACATCTGAGATTCAGACTTACCTTTTGTGGTGTCAAAAGCTAAAGATGTCTCTGTGACTAAAATAATGTTGTTGTTTTTTCTGTAGAGAAAAAACTGTAGAGAAAAAAAAAAAACATCTGTAATTACTGAAGTATATAACAACTACATCAACAGTTTAGCTGATAATAAAAACATTATCAATATTTTTAAAAACTTTAGTTTGTCCAGATATGAGACCGATGACTTTTTTTTTTTTTTTTCATTAGAAGGGAAAAAAAATAAAAATAGTATTTTGGAAATAGCCTTGTAACTCTGGATGTTTCATACCCATCAAACAGTGTTTCCAGTTTTCAGAGGAACTGCTTTCTCCTGAAGATATTGTCTCCATTTCTGCCTGCACTACAGTCTTTGACCCCCATCCACATTGAACAAAGAATCCCCCTCTTCACAAATCCACTGGTTTAACCCCTGCATGAGCATAAAACAGAGCACAGCCTGGAGGGGTTTGCACCAGTGGATTTGGAAATGATAGAGACTGTGTGTCAAGACTGAGCTGGTGGCCAAAGGCTTATCTGACACTGACAGTGTGGGTTGTGTTTTTAACGCGTCTGTGGAAGCAAGGCCCAATTTGAAGAGGTGTTACCCCCCTCCCTCCTCCATAAATCTTAATAGCTGGCCCGCTCACACTGACACTATATTCATACCAGTGAGCATCTGTCATGCAAAAGGAGTTTAAACTTTTTGCTTAGAGGCCTTTCAGCGTGGAGAAGCATGAGCTGTTATCTTGCATAATGCAGTGTGGGATAACGAGTGCAGTTTAAACTAATGAGAGAATCTGAAATCCATGTTTGCTTTTGCTAATATTTGTAGATCGATGATTTTCAATTAGCTCAACATTAATATTCGTCTGTGAATCAGAGTGAAGTTTTCAAAGATTTTTCTCTTTGGAAATATGATTTTGTACTTATTACTACCCAAGTTTATTTGAGTTTCTGTGATAGAAGTGGATTTGGTTCTGCTGCCGATTTGATGAGACACTTGGTATGAGACACTAAATGGCAGCAAATTCTGAATAAACTAATAAAGAATTGCAACCTTTGTGGATATATACATATATATATATTTCTTGGGATTATAATATACAGTAGCATGTATGTATGCAAGGAATGATCTAGAATGACTGACAAAGGGAGCAAAGGTGTATAGGAAAAGGTTATTGCAAAAATGGTGTGTCTGGGGAGTGCTAAGGGAGTGCGGTTGACAGTGATGCACATCACTGTAATTAATAAACACATCACAGCCCCATGTGATTTATTGCAGGGCCAAGATGACATTTTCAGCTGCAGGGGAGGAAAAAAGCCAAGGTCCCTTTTTTGTTTCTTTTTTTTTTTTTCCTTTCTGTGTATGTGATAGTTGTTTGTTTGTTTGTTTGGACAAATCCTGTATTCTTATTCTCACATTCCCCCAATGTAGAAAGGGAAATCTGCTTATCTTACAAGAAGGAAAGAAACCACTCGTTTGAGCTGGAAGAGGTGAGATGTACAGTACTGGAAAACAGGGGTCTGAGATAGCAGCTTAGTAGAAAGAAAGAAAAAAAGCTGCACTGATCCCTTTCAGTTACTGATTCCTTTGTATGTTTGAGAATTCCCACATAATGTAAATGATAGAAGAAAAAGGCGTCCCACAAAAATCATACTTTTCTCGAATTCAACTGACAAACTGGCATTTGCAAGGATAAAAAGTTAAGGGTTTGGAAACCAAAGATGCATATCATCTCAGTATTTTAAAAGCCTCATTTCAGTCCAGCTTAATCTCCTTCAGGAATGTGAAGGATTGTAAAGGGCTATGATCTGAGCTGGGACCCAACACTTTGACCCAATTTTTTCTCTTCAACAAAAACAAATAAAAGAAGTGATATGGTTATGTAAAGGAAAAAATAAAATGCCAGTGTCTAGTTAATGTTTGTAGTCTGATCCAGTGGTTGGAAGGCTCCTGCATTTCACAAACCAGTCACCAGGAGAGTATGTTGCAAGGCTACATGTTTACTATTTTAGACAACATCCCTTGATGCTGTTTTGTTATGTTTTTGTTTTTTGTTTTTTTCTTCATGGATCAACAGTTTTAGCATCACAACGGGTCTATCAAGCAACAATCAAGTGTTTATTGGGTGGCAGTATGCACAGTATTAAGCTAAGAGGTCCAAGTTAAAATTCTGCAGAAGACTGTGTAACAGCTGAATATATAGAAATGATCAGAAACAAGACTGATTTCATGCTTTTATGACCTAATCATCTTATCAGAAAATGAGATATTTGCAAGAACTTAATTTAGATGAGATGAGGAGGGTGACAGACAGAGAGGAGTAATGTGTTTTATGAACACTGAAGTTCATAAAAAATAGATTAAAAAAAGTGAACGTCACAAAGAAAAAAAAACTTTAAAAATATTATGAGCTGAAATGCACATTTCAGCATTTATCACACTAATTCACTCTGAGGTGCTGTTGCAGTTGTGTCACTCAGACATGAATCTTTTTTTTTTGTTTCTTTGTTTTAATGCGCAGTGAAATTTCTTTGCAACTGAAACTTCAAAATAGTTAACAATTCTGCAAAGGTCGAGCAAAGCACATCTCAACTCAGCAATGCAGGGCTGTTAGGCCTGCCAAGAGATGCTCATACACCATAAAAAATTTAGAGATAAAGGTGTTGAGAAGAGCTAAAGTAGTACACCATCTCCATGCTGAGATGTTTACATACAGTAGTAAACTGCAAACTGCTGTTGGTTTAGTGTCCAACACATAAAATCTGAGAATTCAATGACACTAAAAGTGCTGTCAGCCTCTTTTTGAAAGGGGTCTCAATAAGCCGGTCTGCTATCAGCCCATCTCAGCTGCATGCTTTATCTTCCACAAATAAAAGCAAACCATGAACACATTGCATATAAACATATTGTGCAATTCATAATGGCTTATCTAGGAGCAGATACAAATACAATATCTCTTACTTGATATAATCTTTAAGATAACCCCACCCCACATGTCAGCTAGAGATGATAAAGGAATGTGTGAAAAGATTATAAGATGCACAATGCAAGCTCATAAACATAAATGAGTAAAAACAGCTGTTTGACATTCTGCTTAAAAAGTAAAAAAAAAAAGCCTAAATCAGTATTATTGAAGGAACTTTTCATTGTCCCAGCACTTATGGAAAAATATAAAAGAAGCATAATAGTTGGATGTGAAATTTTCCACACATGCCCATCAGGGAGCAGTAATTTGTTGGTGTCCTTGAGAGTTTAGACATGGCTGCAAGGAAAAAGTTAATGCTGAGGTGCTTTTGACTCCACCGGTAATGGGTAGAAACAGGAAACCATCTGATTATTGGACCTGGCACATTATCAGCATCCTGTTTCTCCATCAAGAAGCTTTTATCTGGAGGCCTACGTGAAATACTTTGGCAAGAGATGCTGTCAAGTGCAGTAAACCATGACTGCGTTAAGGAAGTCAATGATATACTTCAGTGTGATTCACAGCATACTACTTCTGACACAATTTGGACTGTCCAAGCCGTCTTATGAATAAGCATGAGACACAATCACTGCCAGTTTCACTTACAGAATATGAACATATTGGGCTTCCTTCTTAAGAATCTGATTATAAGAACACAGAGGAGGAGGAGGAGCGATCCTGACGTCACGTCTATCAGGTCGTGTGATTTGGTCTGTCTGGCAGCCAGCATTTGTCATCCTACATTGTAATCATCAGGAAATGTCTGGGAAGTGTTTTAACCTGCCCATCTTAATCTGAAATGCCAGAACATTATATCAGGCATCCCAGAGCGAATATTTCAGGCGTTTTTCTTGGCTTGGCCTCTGCAGTGGGTTTTGCACAACACTCTCGCTCTCTTTCTTTCTCTACAGCACTTTGGCTTTGACCCCACATACCAGCATACATCCAAGCGTCCAAGGCAGCATGCATTTGTGAAATACTTACTTACTTGGGAGAGGCTGTCATTCATGAGCCTCGGGGCTCTTGAGCAAAGCATAGATCAATGAAGGTTGCTCAGGGTTCAGGCGGAGAGAAATACAGTATGTCAGTGTAGATGTGACTGCATGTGACTGTGAAGTGGGACAAACGTTGGATTGGTCTCTGACTAAAGTCTAAGTAAATGATATTTTGTCATCCTGCTGAAACTATATGAAATGGAGACTGATTTCATGTTTACATCTATTTATGCTTATTTTATATGTTCTACTTATACAATTATACAATCTGCTTTTTGACTGTGTTTATTTTACTGGATAAGCTCAGCTGTGATTTGTTGTTCTTTGATGCACATTTTCAAAATCTACAAAAAGCAAAATGTCTTCAGTCTGTAAAGGAAGTGGCAAGATAAATATTTTTTGGTGTTTCCTAAAGAGTGAGAGCTGTGATGAAGTTTCATTTCCCACGCCCAGCCCTAACCCATGACCTTAAAGCAGGACATTGTTTTAAAGGTGGAATTTCAACAAGAAGCTCCACATTCAGCACCTGACGGAAATGACTGGGATGCTTCAAATTTTTTGCGCGTAATCACGTAAACCGAGTTCATGTGATCTTTTGGATTTCATTTCTTTGGAAGGGGGAAAAAAAGGGCAGAGTAGCAGCCACAGTGCTGACCACTGCTGTGAAATGTGCAAGCCTGTAAAATGTAATCAGTGCGCTGAAGGCATCGAAGCAAAATGAATAATGATATCTGGCCATGAAGGCTAGTTCTCCTTTTAGAAACACAGCCTCTTGGAGGAGATAAGGAGAAGGAAAATAGTTGTTTCGATATTCTCTTATCAGTGAAAACTGCATAATGTAATCTGACTGAATGGCGTATCAGATCAATCACTCTGTTGGGGTGAGGCGGAGGGAGGGGGGAACAGAGGACTTGGTGGAAAGAATACACTGATGGATAATAAACTTTACTCCCTTAGAAATTTACTTTGGCAGGGAAGAATAACCTGCAAAAATTCTATATAACATATACCAGATGAGTAAAAGGGATTGGTATGGAATGATACATGCAAGTGGTCAGAGTTGCCATAAACAAAAAATTGATTCACTTACCAAATTAGAATTTGAGGAAAAATGGCTTGATGCATGACTTCAGCCTGTGTAAAAAAAAAAGAAGTAAGAACCCCTACATTTTCTAAAAAGAAAGAGCGAGACAGAGAGAGAGAAGGAAACTGCTTTTTGACTAACAGCTGGACCAGACACATGTGGACCTGATAACAGTGGACCTGTTCAGTCTCTTAAAGCGGTCACAGTAAGACACATGCAGTTCTGGTAAAGAAGAAGAGGAAGTTTCTTCTGAGGTTCTTTTGGTCTCAGCAGATCCACTGTGAGGGATAAATCTATGCACAGAGGTGAACCTTTTCAGAAGTAGTTGATTTTCCCAAAATTTCTCCAGGAGCACGTGAAAACTCATCCAGCGAGTCAAAAAAGATCAACAGGAAATATCCAAATAACTGCAAGCTTCTCTGATGTTGATTCTTCCATGAGAGAGAAACTGAGCTAAAATGGCACCCAGCAAACCACCACCCATAACCCTGAAGACGGCTCATCACAAAATAACCATCTATAAGCATTTGGAAGGAAGTTGATCTGCCACAAACACAAATCAGCAGTTCATAAAATAATAAACATTCATGGGGAAGCTTGGAAGTGTTGAGATGATGCTGCATGAACCAAAACTCTGACAGTAGAGTACAAGTTGCAGCTAGAAAAACTGGAGAATGACCACTAGCACAGAAGTCAGTTCACCTGTGATGGGTTCAAAAGGAATGAAATCGAAGATTCAAAGAGGGCTGGTGAAAGTTCAGACCTGAACCACATTATGATGCTGAAAAGAGCAGTTCACGCTCACCTTCCTAAGAGGCTGCCTGAAAGCACTTCTGCAAAGAAGTGCGGTCCACTATAAATTCACAAATTCATCCACAGCGATGTTGGACTGGTCTCCAGGCATCAGAGTCTCTGCTGCAGAATGTTTGCTACAGTGCATACAGCTGTGATTTTATGATTAGCCCTGTTGTCTCGATTAATAGAAAATATACTTTGAAGATACAAAGAGAAACAGAAGAAATAAAGGTAAGGTTTAAACTTTTTGATAGCCCACTAACAACCTTCAGCTAATAATGTCTAATAGCAACTCTAACAACAATAATGAGTTTCATGCTGGAGATTTAAAAAAAAAAAGTGTTAGTATTGTCAGTGTTTGAAGTCTTTTCTCATCACAGGAATAGCATCAGACTAATGGCATGTTAAATGTTTTCCTGCTCTACTCCACACCTTCCCAAATTCAGTAAGCACTGAGCTTTGTCACGTTGTTTTGTTCACGGGCGTGTGGAAGTGTTTGCCTTTGAGTCTGCGCAGGCAAGGGCCTTGGGTAATTCTTTCTCCTTGAACAATATCAAGTGGAAGTGTGAGATGATTTCAGATTGAGCCTGTTGTCTGTCTCTGTGTTCAGCCAGCATTTGATTACCAGCACTTTGTTGTGTTGTCAAGAGAACATAGCAAAGAAGAGAGATGAGAGTTGAGAGACAAAGAACAGAGGAAGTGTACTTCTCTGGGCTGTGAAGACAACAGCACTCAACACATCTGTGGGGATGATTCTCTGTGGACTGGCTGTGGATTTCTGCTGTTAATTGAATAGGTGTTCCAACAAATGTGCACGCTCCTCCTCCTCTTTCATTGGGAGCTGCTTCACAATGGAATTCTCCCTCTTGCATCACTTGCCCATACCCACACCTCCTTTTAATTCTTCACGTTGTTTTCCCCTCTTTTCCTTTTGGCTTGATATTCCCTGACAGTTCTGGTGGTGCACAGTATCTGCTAGAGATACCCAAAGACAAGCAGCAGCCGCTTACTATGCCAGTCACTTCCTTCCATCCGCACATCCCTGAGAGACCTAATTGATATTCCAAAGCAGCGCTGAAGCTGCATCTCAGGCTCACCTTAGTCATTAGTGAGCCTCACAGGGCTGTTTGCATTATAATCTCTGATTTAGATTGTGTGTTGCCTCCATGTCCTTCCCCCGAGGTTGAGCTGTGGGGGCAAAAGGTCGGCGTTGAAAGGGGATTCAAGCTCAAATTAGACCCTGCATCTGAAACGAAGGGTTACAGGTCACCGACTCACACATAAAAATATAGATCAGCTAAGCAGATTAATATCCCCCCGAGTTCTGTTACAATGTGTGAAGAGTGGAAATCACCACCTAACGGTCCATCTGGATATTTGTGTGGTAACGAGGGAAGTGAAAGTGCTCATAACTCTTTAAATCTGGATTACTTATGGTATGAGTGTGAGAGGAATATGAAAGAATTAGGATCCTTGAATGATTCCTATCAGTTGTGATATCTGTGTATGGCTGACTGAGCCGGGCATGTTGTAGATACAGTATGAAGCCACATTTATGATTTACTTAACCGAGTTATTTCTTATTGTTTTTTACAGTATATTCTGGCGATACAACTACCACAAAACATGTTAAGATTTCTCTCACAACTTCAGGTTTCCTTGGCTAACCTCAGCCAGAGTTTCACTTCAAACTCATGTGAGAATGGCAGCCGCTGTCAGAGCAATATGCCTGTTAGGCAATCAATCTATCTTTATCCTTCCTACTCAGTCCTTACTCCTCAAGTTCCACTTCATTACATCAACCGAATAGAGATAGTGTAAAATCCGACCCCAAACTGCAGGTATGTATTTTCAATGTTCTGGAAACTTAGTGATGTCCTTTTGTTTTTAATATGTATACATATGTATAAACCTCTTCTTATTCAGAAAAATGTAAATATTGTATATCCATTGTGATCTATCATGCCAGTCTTGTCACCAATGTCATCTTTTACTGCAAAAGAAAAGGTCGGGGGGGCATTAAAAAGCAGATAGTGTGCCAAGCAAGGTCCTAATCTGTTCAGCTGCAGGCTTTTTAGCATTTGCAATAAAATGCTGTGTTGAACCGTATAATAAATAGATTCTCAGCATGGTACCTCATAAGCAATTCCCATTGTTGTGTGATCATACAGTATTTCAAGACAAAACAGTCTCTAGTTGTAGGAGCAACATAAAAAAAAAGAAAGAAATGTTTTTAGTTGCAGCACACTGAGGATGAAAAAAGAAACTATAGTCCAAAAAACAGTCTTGCAACAGGAGGAAAGTACATTTTTATCATGTATAATGAAGAGAATAGAAAAGTTGATGGTTATCCAATGACTGAAGCCGCTGTCATTGTTTTTGTCTCCTGGTATCTGATAGTGAGCCGTGAGGAGGGTGCAGGTGTCTGGTGACTCTCCTTGAATGAAAATGAAATTAATGGAAAGCAGGTGGGCACTTCAAAGGCTCACTGGCCCAACAGTATTACCAAATGTGCACGCAGTCGCCAACCTCAGCTGCTGCGTCTCTGTCATGGTGAAGAGGTCGAATTATGGATCGACGTAATTATTTAATATTGGAAAAGCTGTGACTGGAGATTAAAGCAATCTGATGAGCTTCGTGGGAGTCACCAGTTATAACCGGGACAAACTACAGATACAGTGTGTGGTTGAGCATTGTTGCCATGTTTTTATGAGCTCTTTATTTCCAAACTATTGGGCTGTAAGTCACTGAGCGTATTGCTCCTCTGCAGGCCTGCTTTTAGTGCACTAATAAAACCCATTTTATTGCAACAATGTTTAAACAATTTCACTGACCTATTTTAACACCTACGTTACAGATGAAATCAATGCTCCCAAACAACAAAGGCACAGCGTTCTTTAATGTTTGGATTTGATAATAAAAAAAAAAAATCCCCCAACATGACCCAAAAATCATTTGCAAAATAGCTGGAGATGCTTCACAGAAAACGCAGTCGCAGCAGTCTTTTATGTTTCTCCAGCAGATTACTGATGGGAAGGAAAGCTGCAGGACAACAAAATGCTGAACGTGTCAAATTCTTAGTCGACTTCAGGAAATGGTTTATCATCATGTCTGACACTAAATGCATAATTTCAGCCATTGCAAGATTCTCACATCTGTGCTTAACCATAACTGTATTATTTTGTTCTATGTTGTTTAGCAAAAACATGGAATTTGTAAAGTCAAGAAGAAAATTCTCCAATCGAGGCCAGTTTCATTTGGTCAGTTTTTCTGTTGTTTGTGCAAGTTATGTTTTTGGATAAGGAAGGATCAAGTAAGCATTTTGCAAAGGCAAGTTTTGCAACATCTGACAGCTGCTATGTATGTTTTTCTTCATAATTATGAAATTTCCTTTTGTGATCTCGTATTGCCAGCTCTCGAAATAGGAATTAAATCAACATTGTGCAAAAACAGCTCTTTTAACAGAAAAAAAATATGCAGCAATCTTCCCTCCAAGTCAACTTGTTACATTCTGACCTTTAGTCAGGAGCTTGCTGCATTGGTTTGAATCAACGGTACCATAATTTTTGGGTGTACAGGGTCTTGTAATAAGAGTTAGGGGATTCATCGCCATGGTAACATGGAAATATTAGCAAGTCTTTACCCAAAAATTAATAAATAAAACAAAACAAAAAAAATTACAAATTTTAACACCTAATCAAGGGGTTTGGTTAGATGTTAAAATTTCTTTCTTCATGGTGGTACAGCCTCGACAGGTCACCATCTCACCCATTAAGCACACATTTTAATAACATAGTAAGAGAGCAAAGGAAGTCAAAATAAAAAGAATACAAAGAATTGAAAAGATTGGTCTCAAACAAAGTTCTCATGCTCTGTTCCTCTCCTCCTGTCGGACTCCTGCAATGTGGTCCACAAAAGCTTGTTGATAAGACAGATCAGTAGAAAGACAGTTTCCAACAGGCACTTCATACCAGTGCAGTTGGAGCATCAGGTACCACTGTGGACTGATAATTCCCAATATGCAACTTTAGAGCCATTCCCTGTGTAATGAGAACCGACAGAAAAGGTTATTGATCAAACATCAGTACAGCTGTGTCGCAGCCCTGATGGAAACATAGCAATTAAAATAGTTAGTTTTTGATACTAAAACTATCTTATACAGCTAAAGGTTACGGATCTAACCAAACCATAGAATTGGGCTTTCCTCTGTCAGATACAAACTTTTCTTTATTTTTTATTTTTCTTTGAAGGTTTTTGTAGCTCGAGTAGCCTTTATTATGGAAAGTTGACAGACACACAGAAAAGGATCACAGACCAGGAGTTGAACAAAGGAAGGTAGATGGCGTCTGTAGATGGACCGCTGCTCAACCAAGGGAGCAGGCCAGGAAACAAGCTTTTGTGGCGTCACAGTATAGAGCATCAAAATATATTTCAAACAGCTGTTTCCATGAAAGAAACTAATTCTAAAATAATAAAAGATGGATGTTGCACATGCACCCTCAACCCTTTAACACAGAAGATAAAGGCAACCAACGTTACCACAGAAACTCATAAAGTTTAATATCACCAATCCAATCTGAAATAAAATCTGAGACATGGCCACATTGTGGTCCTGATTTCTCTTGTTGAAGAACAGGCATGAAAGGGCTTTTTCAGAATTTTATAATATCACAAAGAAGGGAAACTTTTTTGTGTGTGTAAAGTTGCATCATAAGTAACGTTTTTGCATAATGACCAAAACATAGACGATGATCAAAAAGATGAATCAGTTATTATTTAGTTATTCTTTGACTCCAAGTGAGTGCTTGTTCTTAATTTGAAGAAATTCCTTTAGCGTGTTTTCATCATAAGAACTGGAAGAGCAACCTAAAACTTATTCTGACCCAGGGCCACAGTTATTGCCAATCTGGAGGCAGGAAAAAAGAGCATTGTTTGTGTTTCTTGTAACGAAACATGAGCGAGCTTTCACCTTCACACATCAACTCAAAGAACCTGAAAATATAGAGAAGCAGAGCTTTAATGATAATTTCACCTTAGAGGTCTGCTGATCTTAAACCTGCAATTTCTATCTCTAAAGGTAATCTCATGTGATCAACCTATCAATTAATCATCAATTACTATTAATAATAAATTTAGATAAAAATAAAGTCTATGGGTGTGTTGTAGACAGGTAAACCCCTATAACTGTTTTCTCTGTTTAAATAATCATTCTCATTTATTTTCTCCTTATTAAACTTTTAAACAGGAAGGTCGACCACTGTTTCAGTGATGATGCTCCTCTTTGAAATAGACTTGAATAACATTGCACAACAGATACCGAGATAAACATTAGTTTAGTTTTTCCATGTACTTATTCAAAGAGACAAAGTGAACCTTCCCTGCTGAAGACCTGAAAGAATGCTGTCCTTTCTTTGCTCCGTATCACATGAGGCCACTGCCCCTACGAGCCATGCCAAAGAAAATACTGACAAACTGCTGGCTGTGATAACAGCGGGGAAATCTGACTCTTTCTGAATGCATTGTATCGGGACATTCCTGAATCAAGCCACCAATTAATCCCATGTGTGCATTTTCTATTGGTGCATCGCTCATAACATTTGGGTGAAGGAGGTGTCTCAAAAAGCAACAGTTTTTGAAAAATTCACAAATAGCATACACATACAGAGAGAGAGAGAGAGAGAGGGAGAGCCCTATTTGGCCAAGAAGCCTAGCATGTTCTGTATGTGTGCCTTTTGTTCATTCAATGTACTACAGGCAGCAAGAGGAGGGGTGGAGACAGGAGCTGTGTGCATGCACACACGAATGTGTGTTTAGTGAACTCTGTTATACTGAATTCAGTATTTTTAAGATTAAACTGAGTAAACTGAAGAAAATGTCCCATAAATAGATCACTATTGTAACTGGTACTGTTTCATGCCTATCAGGGTGTGTTCCATATTGCATGACAGTATATATGTGTGTATGTATATGTATGTACAGACATATGTATGTATTCTTATTATACTGCTTGGTTAATTTTTTTATCTTTTTTTTTATTGTGAGGATTCCATCTGTGGTTCTTTTTGGATAATTTATCTGTAAAATGTTGTTCCATTTTTCCAAAAGGTTTAAAGGCACAGCAAAAACAAAACAAGCTTTTGAAGCACCTGTGTAAAGTTCGAGATCTCTTTGTTCTTATATTGCACACGCTGAGAAAAATCATTGAAAGTGAGATGCGTTGTAAAGCATGTCTGAATACCTCTGCAGATGGTAATGTTGACTCTGGAAACCTTGTAGATCTGGATGCTTCAGGCCAGGAACCTCACTAGCACTAGGGCCATGTGGGACCTCTACTTACAAAAAGAAAAAAAAAAAGTTCTAGTTTTTTTTCACAGCCACTGTAAGCAATCAGGCAAATAGAAGCTTGCAGTTGTGCAGTGCACAGGAAGTTCTTTCCAGAAGGCAGAGAGCAATGCTTAGTCTACTTAAAGGAGAGCCAGCAGACCGACAAGAAGTTAGGACATATTCTCATAGCACCAGCAGACGGTTACACCACCAGTGGGTCTTCTGAAGCCCTCTTCCACTCTCCTGGGTGTGATTGCTCTTGAATGCACATTCAAGCTCCTCTACTGCTGGCAGTGAAGAGCAGCAGATGCACTCAACTGCAGGCTTACTTTGCAGCCCTGCATCTGTCTCACAACGCGCACTGAAGCTGTACTCTGGGGAAGAAGATACACATGTTTTATTGACAGAGCTACAGGTGTTTCAAGCTTGAGCTGCTGGTGGACTGGAAGTTTGTTTTTGTTGTTGTTGTTTGTTTTGTGTTTTTGTTTTTCTTTTCCCTTAAGGGTGAGCTACTGCATCTTTGGGGCCAGTATGCTGTCTGTTATTGTGGCATGTGTGGTGTTTATCCTGATGGGCTCAGGGGAGGCTCAGGTTGCCACACAAACTCAGGGGCAGAGCCAGAGTCAGGGCCAGGGGCAGGACACCTCTGGTACCCCTTGGAGACAGATGATACAGTGGGAGAACAATGGCCAGGTGTTTAGCCTGCTGAACAGTGGAGCTGAATATGTTCCTGTTGGAGCCACGGTTCAGGACAGAGGTCCCAGGGTGGTTTTGGCAGATGCTCGTGCTCGCTCCTCACGCAGACCTCAGGGAGGTAATGTCCGCCGACAGGCTCCATCAAGAGGATCCTCTGAAACTGTCCGTGGGCGGGCAAGGCATCCTTTTGGCTTTGGCCAAGTCCCTGATAACTGGAGACAAACGACAGGGAGCAGTGGAGGTACTTGGTTCCAGGGATCCTCAACCAGTCACCTCCGTCCATCTACAGGCTCTTCATCTTCATCTTCATCCTTTTCCTCATCTTCATATAACATACAAGCCAATCCACAATACCCATTCCCGCAACAGTCTCCCTTCCAACCTCATGACCCCAGTTTTGGAGATGGATCAGCCAGGAGTTTTGAGCCACCCTTTCAGCCTATTGGAGGTGGTGTTTATAGTGGTGGAGTGTATGGGACTGGACAGGGGTACACTGGAGCTGGATATGGAGGAGTTGTGGGCCCAGTGCTTCCAGGCTCTCCTTCTGACTTTACTGATAATGGCTACTATTACTACCAGTATTATGGGCCCAATCCTGTGGCACCAGCACGTGCTCCCCAACCACCATTTGCAGATGGTTTGGACCACAGATACACCCACAGCCTCTACAACGAGGATTCTGCTCCTGCCGTCCCTGTTCCCGATGCCAATCAGGCCCTTCCAGTTGTAGTGGACAGGCAAGCAACTGCTGGTCGATCACCAGTCATAAGCCCGCAGTTTGAGCAGTTTCCTCCATTTGGAAGACCCCAGCCGCCTTTCGTGCAACCCATTCCTGAAGCAAGAAATTCTCCAAACTCTGCCCTTGAGAACCCTAGTACAAATGTTGGCAGCGTGTACAGACGGCCACAAAGAGGTACAGTAAAGTCAATTTTTATTGGGCATAAACTAACCCTTCTTTTGAAAAAAATAAAATATTTTATTCGGGGTATTTGGCAAAATCTTTGTCACAACAGAAGGCGCTGAGACACTAGAAATTGGCAGTAGATACAAATTTGTTTGGATTAGTCTCTTATTCACATTTTAGTCTAAATGTACTGCATGCTCTCTCACACATTTAATCAAAGTATTAATTTCTGTCTGAGGCAAAACAATGAAAAGCTAGACATCTGATCTTCTTTTACATGTGTATATATA
>JBAMYA010000018.1:15060190-15070832 GCA_037176975.1 Arrhamphus sclerolepis | reverse complement strand
TCAGAAAGAAATTGCTTCATAAAATTCCTCTGCTTTTATTTTTAAATGTATAAACAAAGTGAGGTGGATGTGAGGTTCATCTTCTCCCACTCGTATCCTTATTGGAACCAGGTGTTGAGTAACCCTGCCAATGTGCAGACACAAGAACCACTGTGTTTTTGTGGGGGGAGTTCAGTGCTGCAAGAAAGTTGACTGGTTCATGAGGCGTTTTAAGTCTTGTAATGGTGGTGGTGACCTCATAGGGGGCTGGTGTCAGTGGGGTGTTGGTGGCTACTTCTTAGGCTGGGGGGTGGAGGGGGTAGATACAGTACTTTACCGCTGGCTGAGGGGAGAGGGAGACTGTGGAAAGTCCCTGTAACACATGGGGTCCATTGCTTCAGCTTCAGGAAATCAAATAAATATTTGGTCTTGGGGGAAGAATGAAGAGTGTGAAAGCATGCAGCACTTCAAATGTTTATTTGACATAGCAGAACTTATTTTCGATCTATTATGAACCAATCACTTCTATCTTGTTTATGGTTACATTGCTTGTAATGAAGAGTTTTGTCTTTGGGATAGTAAAAACCAGAAATGAGAAATGATTGGACATTAAGAAAAAAAAAAAAAAGACAAAATGAAAACAACATGTGTGTCCAAGTACTGAGACACACATAAGAGAAGAGTGGGATAGGTCTATTATTTTGTTTAACCCCATACTTGCCTCAGTGCAGAGCAGTGTCTGTAGTGCTCTCCAACCATGGTTTATTGGACAATGGTTGCCATTTCTACTTCAATACCCATTTCTACCAAAAAGCCCAAAAAGCCAACATGTGTGCTGATGCCTTAGTGCTCCCAGTAATCACTGCAGTGTAGATTTCACCATTAAGGAGCTGTTGAAACTCAGACGTTTTTATTGCACTGCTTCATGGTTCAACATTAGGCTGTTATAGTACTGCTGTAACAGCTGGGATCTATACATTTACAGTTTTATTTAAAGCAACATAAGAGGTGTATTAGCACTCCAGTTTTTACTCCCAATCCTATATGATGTCAGGGGCAAGAAAGTAAAAAAAACTTAACATAAAATACATTCCTCAAATATACACTTACAGTGACGCGGCTGCTCAATAGATGATATAAAACCGTTCTCTAAATTGGTGCCTGCATAAATGAGAGGACAAAAGTAAGTGTCTCATTTAAAAGCATATTAATGCTTAAATGACCAGATTATTCAGGGCAGGACTGCAAGAAATGTTCTCCTTTGTGTTTTTAGTTCCCATGACTATTTTTTCTTCACTTTCAAGTTAGGTTGAAAGATAGATTCCTAGAATGGCTGTAAAAATTTACAGATGCTCATCATTTATTCTTGTTGGTTCCGACTAATACTAGGTGGTGTGAAGATGCAAAGAAACATTTACAGACATTTTTACTTGGCTCATTTATGTATTTATTTATCTTTAAGCCACTTTGTATGCAGCCCAGACAGTATCAGAAGATTTGGCATCCGAAAACAATGTGATGTGCAGCCATTTAAAGCGGATAATAACTAAATAACAAACGCAAGTGCTTGTTAGAGACACAAGATTGCAAACTGTATGTTTCTAGTGGATACGTCTGAATAACAAATGAGTCACCAACTTTGATTTCTTAACCATGCCTAAAGAAAACATAAAACACATAATTGAAGATCAGTTTCTATGTTTGAAAGCAAACTTACTTGTGCATCAGCAAAGAGATTTCAATGTCCAGCATCATCCTGCCCTCTCGTTTGGCTCTCTAAGAAGTGAAGTCTATCTGAGATTTACTCTTGCTTGGTCCCTTGCTTGATCACTCTCGCCATGACTTTCTTTGGTTTCTTATTTGACTCTTCCATGATATTCGATGTTCAAAACTGAACCAGTTCAGTGATTTAGCTTCCATTTATTGTTTTATTCAGTGGCATAAAGTTATATGCAGCTGTTGTGACAATGTGCCATCCCAGGGGAAGTTTTATGTTAACCAACAGGCCCAAATGTATCTGAGAGCTCAATAATAGTTCATGAAAGTAATTGAATGTTCCATTATAAGACTATTGAAACGGATCATTTATGGTACTAAAGTTATTTTGTTTTGCTTTAGTATCAATCAGCAATGTGCTTTTATGTAAGATTTGGAGCTGGACATTTTCACACCACTGTCACTTGCCACCTCATTGATTCAAAGTAATGATTTAATGCAATCCACCAGCTTCTTAGGAATTATCATTATATGAATATACTGTAGTTAAAATGAACCCAACTGAATTGCTCTGTTAGATTAGTGAGCTGTGCAGGGAGTACCTCCCTCCAATGACAGCTGGAATAGACTCCACCTCCCCATCCCTCCATGGGTTTAAATGGGAGTGAAGGTACACAGACAGTATACAATGAATAATTGAACTGAATTGAACTGAACTGAATTGGATGTTGCAGAACGTGATGTGTAAGCTGGCAGCACTTAACTGGGGCCTTGCAGTCTTTCCGGTCTGCTCCAAACTAGTGGTTTGCTCCAGTTATTCCAGCAGAAATATACAGGATCACCACTTGTGCAGCCGTCAGTCCTGATCTTTTTCGTCTTGAAATGACGGTAACGTAGGCTGGAACTTCTTGTGAGGTTCATCATGTCGATGTTCCTCCCCGTTTTGTCCTTAGCTGCACACCAAATCGATGTCTTCTCTGCACAGAGACATCTTTCAACAACTTTACCCAAGTCATGTCAGCAATAAAGAGATGGATGCTTTGGATTTATATGATTTACACTCCACAGCATCACAGTATTACACCGTGTTTGTCTGAAGGTAGAAAATGACATGAACAGAATGATCTGCAATGCTTGTTTTGACGTGTTGCTTTCCTTTTATCTGCTAAAAGTCCCAAATATCGTGTAAGTGCCATCTAGCGGATAAAAATAATCCCATTTCAACATTCTCAGATTTGTAAAGCAAATTAGTTCACAAGAAGAAAATATTGAAATGTCATCAACATTGAGTTTACTCTTTCTCTGTATATAGGAGGAAAAGGCACAGCTTTGTGCACAAATTTAAAGACTTTTCAAGATTGGTTATAAGATTTTATTTTTTGATCCAATTACATCCTGTGCTGCACAATTTCATTATGCCCTTAAATGAACAGACTGACTGAGAAAAGCATCAGCAGTCTTAGGTGAGAATAATTACATTGTGATTAGTCCTTCATTGCATCTATCACATTCATTTGTATTATTATGGTATCTTTAAAACAGGATATTTTAGAACCACATTATTGCTAATTTGTTGATATTCATTGAATTGATGCCAAAAAATAAATAAAAATCCAAGTTAGATGAAGTGGGTGGGATTAATAAACCAACCATTTAGTTGATGATGTTGTGGTTTTCGATTTTAGAATTATTTTGGATTGTCTGTGGAAAACAGACTATCCAACAAGAGGGTATCCAGAAATGCAGCTCTCATGTCTGTTATTATGCCATACAAGACAGTACAAAAAGCCTGGCAAGATTCTGATTTTTTTTTTTCTCCATGCCCCACTTAGAGTGTAATGTGTGGCTTTGTCACATGCCGCTGAGAGCCGATCAGCTTTGGCTTCTCAATACGCTTCATCCCTCTGAAAGAGACCCACTTTCACATTTCAAAAGATTAGAGGGCAGAGAACAAAGCCTTCAGAGGGGTGAGGAGAGAAAAAATTGGATTGAAAGTGATGCTGGGAAACCTCTGTGTTTCACACTGGTTTACAGTGTTTACGTGGTCTGCTCAAAGAAGCTTTCCCCTGTCCTGTATGTCTGCTTCAAATTGATTGGATGTTTACACAGTAGCCACAAAGGGAAAGCCTTTATTTAAACTTCTATCTGGGGAAGGAAGAACTCACCTGGGTGTTAAATGTCAGGCTAAAGTAATATGGAAAGTTTATCTGGTTTCCAAAATTGAAAGGTAACTAAATGTCTTATTTTAGATGATCAAAAAGTAGCATGTGCATACTTCTCTCAGCTGTTCTTGGTTACATGGGAAATTAAACCGAATTAAAGGCTTGTAATTCAAATTTCCAGACTGACAGGTCAGATGGTATGAACAAATACACATTAAACTGTGTCTGCCCTCTGTGAGCTAAACAGGGAGTGGTGATAAGACATGTTGGAGGCCCTTGCTGGCATGGCCTTTTCTGGAATGCTGCAGACAGATGGACGTTTACTTTGACAAGGCCTGTGCATGTTTGCAGAAACTAAAGTATTAAAAGCTCAGGCTGCATTACATCAAAGCCATCTGTGATTCTGTTTCACAAAAATGTCCATGTTTAGCCTTTCCCCCAACAGATACGCCTTGCCAATTTTTTATGTTAAAAGGTGTCATGATAATGTTAATGACTGTATCACGGTTGTAAAAAGAAAACCTAATTAAAATGACCCTGAGAGGGAGTATATAGATAAGCAATCTTATTCTTTTTGTTTTGTTTTATTTTGTTTTCTGGATTTTGAATACAAGAAAACCAAAACCTCTCCTAAAGGTCTTCCAATCCATCTTAACCTCTGACTGAGCAACCCATGAGTGAAAATGTTTAATTAGAAAGTGATGATAACAGTCTGGATCACATATTAATTAGTGGCCGGTGGGTCTTTCCAGCATGACATGGTCTTGAACTGAAGACCCAGTCGCTGAATTGTTGCCTCATTATCCTCCATCAGCACCAACATATTTCAATGATCCTGAAATATGATGACAGGCATGTTAACAAGCACAGACACTGCTGACCTCCGGATGTACCTGAAATTATAATAATAGCGTTAAAATCACAATTGGTCAGTTTAAAACCACCAATACTGTTTTAGGTTCATGTTAATCTGTTCTCTCTTCTGTCCATCATTTCAGGCTTACCTGACCTGGTTCCAGATCCCAACTATGTTCAGGCCTCTACATACATCCAGAGAGTCCACATGTATTCACTTCGTTGTGCTGCAGAGGAAAAATGCCTGTCAAGGTAAACTCAAGTGCTTATGCATTATGTCACAGAAATGGAAACAATAAACTGTTTTACTCATTTATAAGTCACATTTTCATTCCCGACTCATAACATTATGAGTCATGGTCCTGATTTTTTTTTGTTTTTTGTTTTGTTTTTTGTTTTTGTTTTTGTTTTTAACAAGCTCCAATAATGGACTTTTGCAGGTTGTTACTGGAGTCTGCAGTTTTGAGGTTTGATTTGTTTTCATTCATAATTCTTTGTTTGTTTGTTGCTTTCAGTTGTTATTTAATTAGGTTTCGGTATCAAAGCTACTTGACTTCCCTGAGCAACAACCTTTTCCTCCATATTTTGAGTCACTATGGTGATATGTCTCACAGAGACACAGATCTGACATCATATGTATCCACACCAGGTCCCAAAGAAAAACAAGAAATAACAGTGCAACCAGAATTGTGTATCCGCAGATTTCATCGAGCAGGACTATCAGTGTGATGTATTTAACCATGTTTTCTTATCCCCCATAAGCCTAAACTTAGTTTTTTGTGCCAACAACCATGACAAAAGGGAAAATCATGCCCCAGGACACAAGTCATTAGCTCACAGTAAGATTTATGGCAGTTTCACAAACTTCTGAGACTGTCTTGCTACATTAGATGTTCATAGGCTTCTATAGGGATCTATCAGACTATTCTGCTAATTGAAAAATGCCTCCAAAAGCCTAGACTTTGCGTTAAAAGGTCTTGGCTAAGCATCCATGTGAGACCTGCTGGGAGTGAGAATGAAATGTGAATGCAAATTTTCTAAAGATCTGTCCAGGTTGCATGTATTTATGATAAAATGGTATTTTTTTTTAAAAGAAAGAAATGCGAGTTTTAAGAGTCGATTGAATCGTCTACAAAATGTTATCCTTCATGTCACTCGTCATTTTTCATGCACATTCTGTCCATAAATGTCTGAACAAAATAATAAGAAAAGTTGACAAACAACTTCAATGAACTAACTCCTGGTCACCCTCTGGGATACAGGCTGTCCTTCGTTTCATTTCTCTGTGTTAGTGGCAGCATCCCCTGAGACCAGGTCCTTTGACTGTCTCTATACTGAGGACAACATTGAGAGGATGGAATGGTGCTGCTCTTTTTGCCCTCTTCCCATCACAAGCACAGCCATCCCTCAAAGCCCTTTCATATCCTGCATGAGTTTGCAGCAATCACCCACAGATGGGCTGTTGTAATTTGCCATACACTCCAATGTCAACAACAGTCACAAGATGAATGGCTTAGATGTTCAGAGGTTGTGAACTCGAGGTTATACGTCCTTTTTCTAGCAAAAAAGTGAATCATACAACATTTTTCACCTTGCTCTGCTTTCTCGTCCCATGTTGAAACAGTGTGTTTGGAGAGATGGCTATAATCTAGAGTGAATTATTTAGAAGCTATATTCCTGCCTTGCACCCTTCCAGTTTTGCTCTTTTTTTCCCTCTTTGTCTTACTTATGAGAAACAGACGTGCCGACATTCTTTCAGCAGCCAGCTGGGCATGTTCCCTCACTGTGTTTTTGTTTCCATGCATGTGTCTGTCATCCAGCTCTGCCTACAGCCCTGAGACCACTGACTATGATGTAAGGGTCTTGCTGCGATTCCCACAGAGGGTGAAGAATAAGGGCACGGCTGACTTCATGCCTAACAGGCCGCGTCATACCTGGGAATGGCACAGCTGTCATCAGTAAGTCCTTAATACATATCAGATGCATAACACTCTTCTCCCAGTCAGCAATGTGTTTGCTGAATTTCTTCCACTATCTAACCACAGTCTGTAATGATGGGCCAATCAAGGTTATTGCAAAGTTCCAAAATACACAATCTTTGTCATACTAGGACTGAAAAGTTTCTGATCTGTATGCAGTTGAATTTAAATCTTGCAAATGGAAGTGTGCGTACAGATTTCAAAAGACACATACATTTTGTTTTTCCCCGTGTCTGGCAGTACTTGAGGAAATATTTCCTTTTGTGGGTCAGTTATGATTCACTTTTCTTTTTCTCTTTCTTTAAAAAAAACAAAACATCAGAATAATGAGAGAGAATTTTCTACTGGGTTAGCTGATGGTTTTGTGATGGCCACATCAACATGTTATGTCACTTACAAAGTATTGTGCTCCCAGTAATGTAGTTAAAGGTTAGTGTCATCACCCCACAGGACATATCTCAGTAACTGAATATCTTTGATCCCTTATATAAAGTAAACCAGTAAGAGAAACTCTCACACTGGTTTCAGACAGTCTGCTGTTGTTGCTAATTTAATGTGTTAATTTGCATATTTCACACTAAAACACAGTCATCTCTGGGACATAGAAGCCAAACTGTTCCTGAGTGGTGTGATGGCTTTGTGCTCTCACTCCATTTATACATTAGTGTTATTGTTTGAACGGATGAGCAACTTTCAGGCATTTGGGAATCGTGATGAACCAGACTTGTGAAGGTCTTTCCTAATATCTTGGTTCATTTCCTTTGATTTCCATATTATGTCATGCAATGAGGCCTTTGCGTTTGAAGATGTGCTTTAAAGTCTGTCGCAGGTGTGTCTCCATTTACCTTCAGTGATATCAGTTGGTCTATCAGAAACCTAAAATGACAAATAATTATCATGTGGAAGAAATTTAAAAAAAAAGGTCTGAGAAATATATCTTAGTATTCTGATATTTTACAAATAAAAAAAAATCCAATGAGAATAATAGTAATTAAAACACCTTCCACACAGATTTCTAAAACAAAACAGACAAAAAAAAGCTTCTTTTTTATCCTTTCTTTCTTTTATTGTGGTCCTACCGCCCTTCTGTTCTTTTCTGCACTTTGGAGGTTTTCACCTTTTAGAGTGTCACCAATTGTGCAGAGAGACACAGAGTCCTTTGTTAAAATTGCAGGATGCTGCATTAAAATGGAAATTAGGTTGCACTTTGTTAACTATGTTACTACAATTGGAAAGAGGTGTCAGTGTTCTTTTTTAGCGGGTGAAAAGAGACCACTCTGTGAAACTAGCCTGCTTGGTTGGTTATATGCTCATCTCGTTCACAATTAACTGAAACACTTTTGCAAGTTTAGTGTCACCTTAACTCAAGGACAAGTTCCATGTAAACTGTGGAGGTGTGTGTGTGCGTGTGTGTGTGTATGTGTGTGCCTGCAGCTGTGACATTACTATCTGTGTTGCTGTGTGCAAGGACATGAACCTTCCCTGCAGCTCGTGTCTGAGATTGATTAATTGGACAGTGGTCATAGCTGATCAAGCTGAAAACTGGCTATTTAGTCACTGGCTAATCAACCTGCACATTTCCATGTTATTTGGTAATTGCCTTTTTTAATTATCTCAACACTAAATCTGAGAAATCTTCATATTGTGAACAGGTCTACAGTTAATTGCTAAAATAAATGGTAATCAATACTACCAAGCCTTGGTGGCTGTTAGCACTGAGGAGAACACAAACTAGAGTGGTATCAGATGAAAAGATCAGAGCAAACATGTTTTAGCAAAGGACAGTGGAAAGTAACAAAGTACAAGTACTTTGTTACACAAAAATAAAATTTGTACTCTACTCCTTACATTATCAAAACAGGCTTGTTACAGTTTCAGCATCCACAGATGATGACATGATGCAAAAGATGTAACTAATTAAAGCGAGGAATCAAGTGAGTGTAACAAGTTAAGCATAATGTTTCAAGTTATCCTGCTGACATGGAAAAGTAAGGCTTTCAGGTTTCCTTTTGTGATATAAAATGTTCAAAACATGTAAAAAAAACAACAACAACAAAAAAAAACAGTTAAGTACAATATTAGGAATCCCAAAGCTAATAAAAATGACCTCTGTTCAGTTCAGTTTTGATTATATTTAACTTGCAGAAAACTGTGTTTTTTGTTTGTTTGTTCATTTGTTTGTTTGTTTTTTGTTCCTTGTACCAGCACTGTACAGGTTGCTAATAAATAAGAATTATCGTTTTTTTGTTGTTGTTTTTTTTGGGGGGGGGGTTGTTTTGTTTTCTTTGTTTTTGCGTAAGACCGTTTAAATTTTTACGTAGTCTATAACTGAAAAATAATTTAATCATTTTTATTTTGTACTTAAGTACATTGTAGATCCTGTACTCTATTACTTTTACTTGAGAAGGGAAGTTGAATTGGTACTTCTGATTAATAAACTGTTCTTTACACACACACACACACACACACAAATATATATGGTGAAATAGCAGGCTGATTATGAGCACATTCTGGTGATATCATCATTACATTCAATGTAGCCTGGCTTTTATCTCACTTCCTACAAGTCTGCCTTGTGATGTTAAATCCAGGCTCTCTTCTACTGTTCTCATCTTGAAGGAATGTCGACTAGCCGTCGGAAGGTTGGCAGGATTGTTGCTGCCTGACATCAGTAGATCATTTGTAGAGTAGTTCCCAGGAAGCATAATGCCAAAGAAATAAGACAAATCAGTCCATTTGTTTTTTTGTTTTTTTCCTGTCAATCTGTAACACCAGATTGGAGGACTGCTTAAGTATGGTCATATGGAAGTAGGTTACCAGGGTTTGGTTACAGAGAAATATCTCCAGAGGAAAAAAAGAAAAGAAAAAAGTTCTCCACCGGATTCTCATGATAAGCTTTCCTGACTCATATTTTTGTCAAAAAAAAGTTGTGTACTTTTCAGTTTGGCTTTTCATTACATTAACTCCTATCATTTGCGCTTGAGTATCAAAACAAGCGAAAGAAGGAGCATCCTCCTGAGTATTGTGAGCTGTGAAATGATGGAATTCTCTGTTATTTATTTTTTATGTTTGTTTGTTTTTTTCACAAAAACAGGGACAGAGAATTCCAAGAGGAGTATATCAGTGCGGGAAAACAGTCATTATGTGCTGCTTTTGATCGGTTACCAATACGGTTCTTCAATTTGTGCTTGATTCATTTCACTCTTTAACACCAGAAACGTATGGAAGTTGATGATCTTTGTGATCAAAGTTGACAACAGCTGTTTGCCTAAGTGCTTGGACAGTTTTTCTTAGCTGCATGTTTTTGAAGAAAAATGTCAGGCCTCTGTGAAACAGTTCTCAAAGAACCCACTGTAGCTGCCTGTGTTTTTATATGATCAGAAAAACCATCAAAGTCTTGTGTGTTGCGACACAAGTGGAAAATGACTCACAACTATGCGTATGGATTGGAATGTTTCGTGTATTACGTTTACAAGCTATTCTCGTTAAATCCCCTATGTGTCCTTCCAACACTACATTCTCTGTAGTTGACATAGTCAGTGACGGGATCCAGGAATCTAAGGAGGCCGGGGAACCTCTCCAGACATCTTGTAGTTCAGTCCCTCCTGTTTTTAATGCACACTTTATTTCTGCTTCACATACGCGTACTGTAGATAAGCATCTCAAGACTTCCATTGAAATTGATTCCAGGTTTGGGAAGTCAGAAAAAGAAGGGAAGAGGGGAAAAAAAGACAGTGTTCGAGCCTTTTGGATCCCTCAAGTTCACAAGCGTGAACATGTGCACTCACATGTACTCTTGCGCCCTCCCAAATTCTAAGCATGTAAAATCTAAAATAATGAATGTGTGTAGGGCATCAAAAAAACAAAAACAAAACAACAGAAACAGTGTTCAGGCTCAGATAACATCAGACAGGTTTCTACCTGGGAGCAGCTCCTAATTGGTCGCCTTCA
>JBAMYA010000018.1:15040156-15058825 GCA_037176975.1 Arrhamphus sclerolepis | reverse complement strand
TATGAATATGCTGGCTGAGTGTTTATGGAATAGTAAAGGATGACTGCAGGAACACATCTATGATACTGCAGGTTTGGTTGTTAATGATTACGCGGATTTACAATTCTGATATAAACTGTAATTTAATGTATGAGATGAATGTGGCTTCATTTCACACACACAACCCCCACCTCTATCAGCGTTTCCCTTGTCTCCAAAATGTTCATGAGCAAGGTAAAAACTTGGTGTAGAGGTCCACACATTCTCTTGTACTGTTTACTTTTATATATCACAATTTTTGCAAGGAAAGTGACAATCGCAACTTTCAGGCCCTGTTTTGTTAATGTGCAATGTTTAGAAATGAGTATCCAGGACTGCTGAGCAGCAAGAATCCTGCATCAGACAAGAATGGGACAACATTCCTCTCCTAAAACTCCAGCAAACTGGTCTTCTCACTTCCCAGACATTTACAGACAGTTGTTAAAATAAGAGGGGATGCTACACAATGATAAACATCACTCTGTTCCCACTTTTTTTTCAGATGGCTTGGTGCCATCAAAGTCAAGATGAACTAATATTTTCCATGAAATGGTTCCTTATATTCTATAGAGAATAAAGTATGGGTTTATCAGATTTGCAAACCACTGCAGTTTTTATTTATGTTTTACACAAGGCTATACACATTTTTGGAACTGGGGTTGTAGATGCATTATTTTGTGTACCAATGATAACGAATCCTCGTGTCTTTTCACTTTGAACAGGAGCAGGAATCTGGTATGCACATAAAGTAATTACAGAAAAACACATTGTATTAAAATTGTGACAAATTGTGACATAAACAACAAAAGTAATAATCAAAGTTTAATGCATATTTTATATGTATTTTGTGTTTGTTTTAATTACTCTGTTGCTGCTGCTGCTGTGCACAGATAAATTAAATATAAACCTGTCCTCATCTCCATGGAATTATGCTGTCATCTCACTCTCTTTGCAAATATGCACTTGCCAGTATGTTCCACATTTATGAGCACAGCAGGCTTGTAAAAGTGAAAAGTATCCTGGGGTCTATTTGATATTTGAGAGAGGAAGAAGGTATACAGCAGTAAACACTGCAGGCAAGTTCAAAAGGACCAGCTCGTTGGCACAGTCACTCACAGTGGTTCATATTCCAGTTTAGATAAGATGATCAGTGGCCCTGAATATTCAGGTTGTCTTAAGCTGCGACAGCTGTGCAAACACACACACACATACAAAGGATGAAACAAACAACCTCTTCTATTCTCACACATTTACAGATACGTTATAGATCTCCTCATGCAGATTTGATAATAAGCACACAGATACAGAAATACCTACACACAGGCTCACACACACAAACACACACACAAACAACTTGATCTTGCCAATCGGCAGAGGCTAATTAACATCATTCATACATCATTAGGATGTTAATTTCTTGCCTCAACAATACTTTATTGTTGCCATTAATTAGTATTCATTAACTGCTGATGATTCTTGACATGCTCAGTCAAGGTGCACCATCACTTACAAAAGTGTCAACAGCTGAGGTCAGCAGCTTGATTGTAAACAACATAAATTTCTCTTTAAAGAGTAACTTGCAGGTTAGCGGCACATAAAGCAGTGTGGAGTGTGGCAAGACCTGAGGTATCTGTATTAGCGTTAAAGCTTTGCACACTGAAAAAAACCCAGCTCTGTAGTGACGGAGAGCAACAGTGTACGAAGAGGTTAGTAATAAGTAATATGAATCAACACAGGAAGTTTGTCGAGATAAACAGATTAAAAAAAAGATGTATGCACATAACTGACAGTCTTATAAGTATGAGCCTAATGGTTTCTTAGGGACCAGGATAGGAGGATTCTGAGAAAGAAAGAAAAAAAACTGTATAAACTGTGACATCACACTTAAATTTCAGAAGACCAATTGTGTGAGGTCTGTTGGTTCCTATTTCAACAAGGACCAATCTGTCACACCCGCAATTAATCCCTGCAAAATATGGGCAAATTGGCAGAATGAACAAGCCTGGTAGATGGTTTTAGATGCCCACTTTCCTTTGGTTACCACAAGCTAGCTAGTTTATTTCAGCTCATGCTAACCGATGATGCTAATAAACACTATTATACATTCATTCCAATCGAATCTATCCATCTGTCCTTGCTTCAGTTGTTGCTGCTGCAACAAGAACTGAAATTTGGTCTGGTAACATCTGAATTGAAGACTGTCAGAGTGAAGTGAGGTCTGAGCTCCAGTCTCTACTGCACCTGCACCACCTTGGCTCAGCCACCAAGTCTACAGCCGCAGCTGGAGATCAAGCTGTGGCCAGCAGCCCTCGTTTTGATCTTTGTTTCAGATGATGCTGCCAAAATGGCATCGGAAACCAAGTTGGATGGACAGGTTCAGTCAGAATGAACATATGGTAATGTTAGTCAACATCATAGGTTAGCATCAGTTCAGCTATCATAAAAGGGATGGATTTGATGACCATCACCCACAGACTGTTGCACGCAATCTGTACAATTAACTGCATAACACACCACATTGTATTTAATATAAGAATTATTCTGCTCTGTTGGGTTTTTAACAGCTCATAAGTCGTGTTTACTGAAAGTGCTAAGTGAAGCTGAAGTCATGACAGCTAACTGAAACCAAACACTGAAAACACAGCTCTCACTCATAAAATTATTTCTCTAACTATGCATAGCTACATTTGTGGGTTAAATATATTTCTTTTCTGATGAGACACTTTTTTTTTTTTTAAAATCTCCCCTTGTACAGTGGTTGTGAATGTATTTATACCAGACTGTAATTATGTTTATTTCCGCTGTAAAGTTGGACATGTTAACATGGGGATCGCTGGAAATATATGTACTTCTGGTTCTGGGTCCATCCCCTAGTGGTCACTCCAGGAGCTGCACTTCCTTTTTTTTTTTTTTTTTTTTTTACATTTCTTTTAATAATTTCACAGGTATAGGAAAGAACAATTAACATCAAAAGGCATATTTTCCTTTATTTTTGTTCCACATGAACACCCTTTCAGCACCCCAGTCTTCCCAGTAATTCACACTAACGCCAAAGCTTCTGTTTGATTGAGGCTGTTAAACGATGACACATTTTTGGTGATTGGGCTGTCTTCTTCTTTGTTGGTCCACATAGTCTCTGGCCATGTCAGCTAACTAAGTAACTGGCCTTTATCTCAACACTTTTGTGCAAAATGTGTATAATTGTCCAGTTTTAGGTTGGTCAGAAGAGAAAAAAAGAAGCATTAAGGTGCTTCAGCTTAACAATATGAAAAGTTTAACCAGAGCCCCCTTTTTGTGTGTCCACTCACTAACTCATGCGGAAAGTCCATATTGATTCCTACAGGGAAAAACTGAGGTTATCCTTTAGCTGTGAGAAAGACCATTGGAGCTGAAAATTACCAACATTTCCTCATGTTATGTTGATATTGCATCATAGTGCTTTAAAGTTTGCTATCACATATCAGATATAGCAAATGAATTATTAGAGAGGAAGACTTTCTGTGTACAGTTACCAGCTCGGTGAGGCCATGCCTTTCATTATTGCTCACTCCTGACAAGATGCAACAACTGAACTTCTTCTTTCTGCTATAATTCTTACATTATTCTGGCTTTAACATCCTGACTAGAACTTATTGTGGAGAGGAAAAATATTTTACAAGCAAACTCGGATCTTCTGTGCAGCCTAAAGGAGATTTATTGGAGACAAACTGAATACCTGAATAACAACTGAATAATTTATTAGACTGCTTTGCAAAATCCCAGTCTGTGCTGTTTGTCATTGCCCATTTATACTAAAAGTTGCCCAGTGATTTGTGTTTGAAAGTTTATCGTTTTTGAATAGAAATATTGAATGGAATATCAAGTCTTAGACCGTGTGATTTTGCATGACCTGGACTTTTTTCTTCATCTATACGTCATGGTCAGATTATACTGGCGACGACGCCTGGTCACAGTGACTTATTAAGAACATATTTTGAGACAAAGAAACAACACCTGCATCATGTTGACAGATGAAGTGCATGTGTGAGACACACTGCAACCGCTATCTCTGTTTGTGTGTGTGCAACCATTATCCTCTGCAAACTTTCTCTAGTCCACCCTACCAGTTACCGCTAACAGCTTTGAACTCATCTTTTATCTGCTTTATTTTGTTCAGTAAATTTTCCATCAGGTGGGTATAAATGTGCAGCACAGCTCACTGAACATGTGGCAAACTCCATATATTTGATTTCCAAGTTATCAATCATCCTGTTTGATGAGCTTTCCCCCCACTAACTGTACCCTGTGGGGAGAACAGTGGTTCTGGTTTTGTTACATCTATTGCCCTTTATGATTTCAAATATACTGATGTGATTACTTATTATTGCAACCAACTGAATATCCTCCTTCGCCACATTCAGAAATCTCTTCTTGAGTCTTTCCTATTTTCTCCTTCCTGGTAGCTCCATCTCCATTATTCTGCTACCAGTGTACTTACTGTCCATTTACTTTGTGTCCAAACTGTCTCAATCCATGCTTTCATACTTTGTCGTCAATAATTTCATGAATAGCAAAATTTTGAAGTTGCAGTTGAAAGTTTCCAGATTTTTTTTTTAAACTGGATAAGCCAAATTAAAAGTTTCAGAAGTGTTATTAATAGAGCAGCATGAGAATGTTAGTAGTCCTTGATACACAGCACAACATGCTGCATTAAAATAACCTTAAAACCTTGGGTGCCCACTGAAATCTGGCTTTACTGTTGCTAAATCCCATGTTTATGCTTGTTCTGACAGGCATTACCACAGTATGGATGAGTTCAGCCACTATGATTTACTCGAGGTCAGCACTGGCCGTAAAGTGGCAGAGGGACACAAGGCCAGCTTCTGTCTGGAGGACACCACCTGTGACTTTGGCCACCTGAAGCGTTACGCCTGCACTTCTCACACTCAGGTAAAACAACAAACAAAAACATGGCTGTACATACTGATAACTCCTTTTTCAGCCCTGACAGCAAGATCAATCTACTGTTGTTAATTTATACACTAGTGCAACTGCATGAAGTTTTCTTAAAAAATAGGCTTCATTAAATGTTTACATTTATTAAAGGTATTTCTTACTTTTTGCAACCAACTTATGTCTGTATTCCTCACTGGATCCCCTCCTTCCCTGTGTTCGTGAAGGGTCTGAGCCCAGGCTGCTACGATACATACAATGCTGATATTGACTGCCAGTGGATCGATATCACTGACATCAAACCTGGAAACTACATACTTAAGGTGAGAGTCCAGCTGAAAGAGTTTGAGTGTGAACGTGGAAGGTTTGTGTACAGCGCAAGATTACATTCATTGGAGCACCTAGAGATGACTTGGTGTAAATAGACACTATATAAATAAATTGAATTGAATTGAATTGAATTGGAGAAAGAGAGGTTCAAGGGCATCATAACAAATCGATCCATGTCATGAAGTTTTCAGGTCTCTTGTTAACTGGAGTTTGAGGCTGCAGCTCAGTGCCACGTGTTTCCCAGCGATCATATTTTCTCTGTTTCATCTATATTTTATCTACTCAATGCAGCAGCACATAAAGATCTATACATGCTCAGAGTTAATGTTCTTTTAAACCAGTGCCAGTTCCATTACACCACACCTTGTTTGTTGCAGTTTGTAATTATACTGGGTTGCAACATCTCTCCCCCCTGTCTCCTCTCTCTCCAGCTCCAGGTTAATCCCAGGTTCTTGGTGTCAGAGTCAGACTACACCAACAACGTTGTCAGGTGTAACATTCACTACACAGGCCGGGCTGTTACAACAAACAACTGCAAGATAGCACAGTAAGTAATGTGTCTTTAAATCATATAGTTCAGTTTGAAAAATAAAAACTGAAAAAGGTTTGTGCCATGTTCACTCTGTAGAGTTAGACACAGCTATATGATAGGGCGGTGGCGAAAATTAGTTATGTGAAAAGCCTCACAGTGTTTGGGGGCACATTAATGGACTTGATGGGTTGCTGGCTGAAAACTTTGATGATTTAGTGAATAATGCTCTCATTCTCCCATTAACATTAACAGTCTCTGAAACTTTGATATTATCCCTCAAAGGGAGATATAACGGTGTTGAACTTGCTAATGGCGCTATTAGGCACTGTATCATTGCACTCCAAATTACAATCATATCCTTTTGAAAATAGCTTTTTCAAAGAAGTTCAAGTGCTCGAGCCACTCTCCTTCATGGTGCAGTGCAATAGAGTTTGAAAACAATGACTGTCAAAGCGTCTCCGAAGTTAAGTGAAAGGTGGGTGTAGTAATGTGATTTTTACCTGTCTGACTGGTTACACAGGCAGATGTTTCCAGTAAAACCTACACTTTCTGTTTGTCCAGCATCCTCCCCCAGCGTCTGATCCTACGTGCCACCAGGTGGTGATCAGTTGACGGCTGAGCTACTCTCTTCAGTCAAGTGTCAAAACATACAGCCGTAAAAGTATTGATACAGCTTTAAGGGTGTCCTGGTGCCACATGCACTCAAGAACATCCTTATGTTCAAACATGGTGTTTGTTATGGACAAACTGTGAGCAGTGCATAAATCAAACAGCAGAACTCCACTCAGTTTGGAGAATAAGTTCCTTCCAATTACGCTCTAAAAAAAAACACTGGAAAGGGGGGATCAGAGGGGGATTCAGCCCAGAAAACCTGCTACTATGAACAGATAAAAACATGGCTGAAAAAGCAGCAATTTAGAGGAAGGAGTATGTATGGATTACAATATTAGCATTTGTAAACCTACTGAAGTTGCCAAAAATATTAATAAACTTGTTAATGCTCAAAATCAGGCTTTTATTCATCAGATTGCACTGAAAGTCTTTACTTTACTGAGCCTGGACTGCTGCAGAATCTCTAACAAAAGTGTTGTTTGTTGTTTGCCTCTTTTACAGGTCTTGATTCGGCACTGGATGACTGCCACATTAGAGTGACCCTGATTGCTATTCCATTGAAATGTGAATGGAATCTGTTTGTTGTTGGTTCATTGTTTGTGCTGTTTGTCACTACTCTTTTGTGCTGTTTTGGGATCCTGGGCCCACCGCAAACAAGCGTTCCACTGCCTCAAAGGATGTAGGGGTCTCAAACTGTTGCATAATGCATATTGTATGTCAGTATCTCAATGATGAACCATTAATAATGAACAGTTTACAGCCTTAAATATTCCCTTTTTCCATTTCTCTTATTTCAGCTTTAACACTTTGGTTTTGCTACATACTAGTGTGCATCACTGATTTTTCAAAGAGGTGTTTACTGTATATTCACACAGATGAGTCCGAGTTCAGCTGCACTGTAACGAATAAAATTAAGGAGAAGCTTCTCCATTCATCCATGCAGTGTGGGAACAGATAGTGACGCCCAGTGACTCAGAAGAACTATAATGTGTCAGTTTGTTTTTCACGTTCTCTCTTCACTGCCTCGGCGGGTCAGGCTGGGATACTGTGATTCTCTGGGCACATACTGTTTAATGGTGTGTTAACAGCGAGAGCCAGACAGCAGGTCATATTTGCATTTGTCAATATCAAACTGTAAATCACCCAACAAAAGACCAGCCATCAGAAACAGACGCTGTAAACTCTGAACGTTTTGCAAACTTGCATTATTCCTCCTATTCTTCCCTTCTTATTTCAGTAAAACGGGAACAGGAAGCTCAACTGGCAGAAAAGCGTGCTTTCAAGAAAACAAGGCCACAGCAGTATGTATGCTGTGGTCTCTTCTTCAACTACGAACACTGGTCAGATGGAACATAGGCCATCTATACCTTTTAAAGAATGTTTATACAATTATTCCACTGATGCATGACATTAATGATTGAGATTATCTTGATGTAACTGATTGTACTTTGTTTATCCTTTATCAACCTGTTACTGTAATTGTGAAATTCAAATATTATTTTCTTCTTAATTTGAAATATTCAAATAGTACAGTGTTTTGTTAGAAAGAAAAAAAAAACACCACTGCGAAGACTTTGTATTATAGCATAGAGTGGCAGAAATCAGTCTCTTGCTACCTCTCCAGTTGAGTGAAACGTTGTTTTCGGTGTTTTCCAGTGGTGCTTTACTAAGGCCACCGTCTTGATAATATTTCCAAGAGGAAGAGAAAAAACAAATCTTAAAGTTAGAATCTCTAAGATTTAAGCCCAGGTTGATTTGGCAAAAAGCCTGCTGTGTGCTAAGGGTAAATGAACAGTATTACTTGAATTTTGTCACTTTTTGCAGAAATACTGTACAGCAAAGATGAAAAGTAGTAGATCAGTTTTCACGCTCTGGCTCCCAACAGGGTACCACACTGTGGCTGGCCCATTAGCCTCCACGAGATTTCCAACTGATCTGCCCTAAAAAGTGATGACGATTGTCGTGTTTTACGGATGTTTGGTTTTAGTTTATGCAAACCTCAGTGTTTAATATATATATATATATATATTTTCTTCCTGCATGCTTCACACCATATTTTGCAAGTGATGCACTTTTATTATAAATTAGCAGCAGCCAATTTTTCTGCTAGCTGTAAATTAAAACCATTAAAACAGCTGTTACTCAGTAAACAGGCAAATGTAAAGATGTTGACAGTGAGATAAAATTACATCTATGGCTTGTATGCACACACACATATATGCCATGCATACAAGCCATGGATGAAGCAATGCTTTTTTTTTGTACACACATGTGTGTGTACAAAAAAAACCATTGCTTCAACTATGTCACCCATTTACAGTATTTGTGGGATGCCAGTTTTCAGCCTTAAAATCAGACTTTACAAGGAAGTGAGGGATGCGACTGAGAACCGCTGAAACTGCACACACCCATAAGGCTGTAATTTATCAATCACAAATTAGCAACACCCTTCAGCAAACTCTGCTTTATCATCCATTGTACTCTAAGCAAGACTGTAATTTCCTGAAAGCACTTCATGCTGCATTGAAAAAAAAAGCTTGAAACCAGCGATTAGACCATAATTATTGGGGGTGGGGGGTGGGGTCCTGAGGTGGGAGGAGGATAAGATGTTTTTTTTTTCTCAGAGAAAAATGCATGAGAAGCTGCCCCTGATGATCATTAGTTTTTTGTTTGTTTGTTTGTTTGTTTTTGTTTTGTTCTTTTGAAGGTACTTTATGGATTAGCTTTGTTTTAAATAGGAAGAAGAAGCTACTTCCACTTGTTTATGTGTGTTGTAATTGCTGACCAGCCTGCATGTAACGTTAAATTGAAGCAAGTTTGGAATAGAAGTTCCACCATGAACAATAATACTTAATAGAGATGTAATTGCTGAGTATAAATTGATTAAAAGGCTCTTGCACTTAACAATCCATCTGTGATTTGCAGCCAAAGTTGGGATTGAAAGTATTCATTTCTAATGGAATGTCCAAACAAATTCACAAATATGATCATAGCTGCTTCACTACTTCTGCTCTTTTTATATCAATATATACTGTATGTATTGATCAAATAATAACACAATAGTTTGTTATGTACTTTTTTAAACAGGAGTTATGTTTTAAAGACTGAGCAGCTGTAGCCTGTGGTATTCAGTTTATTGACTTGCACATTGTTGTTACTTTATACAGCAAATAATCAATATAGTAATTCACTCTTTGGTGGCTTATAATCATCCAGGTTGTTTTAACTGCCATCCTATAACATATAGACGCAGGTGCAGGGCTCTTTCATCACTCTTTCATGAGCCCAGCAGAGTTTGGTATAAAATTCCAGAACATTTGAAATAGATTGCATGATATTGTAGCTAAATGTACTTTGCTTGTGATATCATCGGTCCCATTATCCTGGTATCCTGGTGAGCTTACATTCAGCTTCTGAAGAAATAACAGTGTAAGATGAGACACCATGGATTTGGATAGATATAAAACAACTATATCTTGGCAAAACACCACTTTCTATGTGCAGAAGCACTGTTGCCAGGTAACACATTGACACACTTAATGTATAAAAAAGTATAATTAGACAGATATAAGTCTTTGATGCAACAATTAGGATCAGGTGTCACCATTGAAAGCAAGGCTTAATATACACTATATTGCCAAAAGTATTTGCTCACCTGCCTTGAGTCGCATGTGAACTTAAGCAACATCCTGTACTTAATCCATAGGGTTCAATATGGCATTAGCCCATCATTTGCAGCTATAACAGCTTCAACTCTTCTGGCAAGCAGAGCATTTATGCTTCTCATCTACAAATACGTATGTACTTTTGTTGCAATCTGCATCGTAATTTCTGGCGCGGTGTCCCTAGCTACAGCAGATGTGGCATAAATCAGCTTCAAGCCATATCCCACTTTAGGATAAAGTGATGCTACATTTGTGGTGCCAGAGACATTGCAGCTAGAGATGGAAGAGAAAAATGAAAGACAGAAAAGAAAATTCAGAGAAGAAAACTGACAGGGCCCATCTCCCTTCTCTGTCAAGCTTGATGTTACCTGGCTCCATCACTGTCAGTCCTAAGCTCTCATACAAACGGTGTCCTGGCAGCCTACCATGTATACATAAAGAGACTGAATCTGAGACAGGGACAGGTTCTGCATCCCATCTAAAAGTCCATCAAATCTTAGAGTACATAATCATCCCATCTAAAATGAGCCACATTATCCAATATATGTACAATTGTGAGGTCCTGTCTTTTCGGCTGTATGAAGTACATCCAGGCACTTTACACATCTTTATATCTCGTCAGTGTATAAAAATTGCATCCTAAACAGATGGCAGACACGCAGAGTGATATATATGTGTACTATATTTTGTGAATTACATAATATGCCAGTTACTATTTAACCAAAACTCATAATGTAGTGAAACAGTATTTGAAAGTGACAGATAAAAAAAGAAGTAAATTCTAAAGTTTATTCGTCCAGTGTCATAATGTGGATTTATGTCAGCTTTCAGGCTTCCTCACCTGTACGTTGCTGCTGTGTTGAACCACTCTGCACCTCCACCTTTTTAAATAGGCACTCAATACATTAACATAAGATGACTTCCTAACCTACTGCCAGTATATGACAAGTTTGTAGTGAGAATGCATTAAATCACACTGCAGGATCCAACCTCATGTGATCTTGACTTCAGTGGATCAATCAAAAATATCAAAAATAAAATTAAACATACCGTATATGATAAATACATTTACATGTATGTTTTAGATACCAAGGGTGATATGTCTGCCATAGTATTCACTACTTTTTTATTGCAGTGCTGCATATGACTCATTTGCACAGGATATAAGTGCCATGTGACAGCTACAATATGTCACTGGAATAATCTGTTATAAAAAAAATAAAAGATACATGTATGATGTTGTTAAAAATGTTTAGAGAATTTTAATTCTTGCCATTTTGTTATGCATGATTCAGACCTGTATGTAAAACTGACCCTCATAGAAATAGAAAACAGAAAAAAATTACGTATAAGTTAGCTAACAAACAGTGATGACATGAAATACTGTAAATGTGTCACATTATTGTTCCAGTTCCAGGCTGCAACAGAGGAGGGTAAAAATTTATTTAAAAAAAAATGATGTTACATATGTTGCTCTACAACTGTACACCTTAGAGTGGAAATGCAACTATAAGAAAATGTATATTTATAACATCAAAGATGTTACGTTAGTGATGCGGTGAGGACCCAAATGCAGGAGAGCAGGAGGCAGCAGGCTCCAACTGAAGAGTTCTTTATTAATCCAGGAGGTGGGAAGGAGCAGACAAAATGGGAATGAACAAAACAGCTACCAGGACTAAAGAGTAAATGACAAAAATGAGGCAGGAGAAAACAGTATGAATCCACAAGGATCAAGGGAAAGACAAGACAATAGATAGATGCTGAGGCTGATGAGACACAGCTGACAAACATCAGAGTAGTGGGGAGAATCAAGCAAAAGACAACAAGAAAACCAGAGAGACAAGAATCAAATCCTGATAGAACTATTAAGATACACCACATCACAAAAATACACATTTTCTGAGAAAACCAAAATGAAACACAAATTAGCATGTATTAACTTTAAATGCCAGCACCGCCATGCAGCCATCTTGATTTTTGCCACAAGTGACTTCACACAATCTGTTTGTGATAGTTTTCTACCAGTTGCTATGCATTAGTTGGTATAAAGCCAAAGACTGCATATGCAGAAGGAAAGGCTTTATATGAGTTTTTTGCTATTTTCACACACGTCCACTAAAAATGATTGACGGTCACTTGATTACTGTGGTATAATGTGACTGTAGATCTCTTCCAACACTGAGCTAAAATGCAACGATGCAGATCTGTTTTGTTTTGAAGACTGAGTTTCTCCTTCGAGTTTGACAGCTGTCTGACAGCAGCCCACTCTCTTGACAGTTATCACTCTCAGAGATCAGCTAAGGCAGTTTGTGGTTAATAAACTAGCAAGCTAGGACAACTTGTATCCTACTTTTCTCTCTCAACCCACAAAATATTATCACAAAGATATAAAACCCAATTCCAGAAAAGTTGGGATGCTGTGTAAGATGTGAATAAAAAAAGGATTGCCAGAATGCAATGATTTGCAGCACTCATAAACCCATATTATATTCCCAATAGAATATAGAGATTATTTCAGATATTGAAACTGAGACATTTTAACATTTCATGGAAACTACATTACAGAAAAAAGTTGGAAGAGGATGATGTTCATCATTGTGTAGCATCCCCTCCTCTCATAACAACTATCTGTTAACATCTGGGAAGTGAGGAGACCCGTTGCTGGAGTTTTAGGAGAGGAATGATGTCCCATTCCTGTCTGATGCAGGATTATGATGTGCCAAATGTCTTCTGTTAGTGAAAGGTCTGGACTGCAGGCAGACCAGTTCAGCACCCAGACTCTTCTCCTGTGAAGCCATGTTGTTGTGGTGGATGCAATTTGTGGTTTAGTGTCGTTTTTGCTGAAATATGCAAGTCCTTCCCTGAAGGAGACGTTGTCTGGATAGAACGATGTTGTCCTAAAACGTCAATATACTCTTCAGCACTGATGGTGAGATAGAGAAGTAGGTTTTAAAACCGTTCGCTGAAAACAAGGTGGATGGTTCCTCTCTCTCTTTAGAGAGGGACACGGTGTGCATAGTTTCCAAAAAGAATTTAAAATTTTGATTTATCAGACTACAGAACAGTTTTTCATTTTCTTCAGATAATTTTAAATTAGCTTTGGCCAAGAGAAAGTAGCAGCATTAATGGATCAGCCTTAACTTGCATTTGTGGATTACACCTCACCTGTATTCATAAGTTCATGCAGTGATAGACGTCCTGCATCCAGACTTAACCTGCAGCCTTGCAGAAACTCCTCCTGTACTCCTATATTGTACATGGTGGGATCTTCAGGCTTAGGATTACCTCACTGAGGAACATTTTTCTGAAATTGTTCCACAGTGTTTCCAATTAACCTAACTAGTTGCCCAATGTTCTTCCATTTGTTTTGATTTGTACCAGTTACTTTTCCAGCTTTTAACTTTTTTTTTTTACAACCGCAATTCCAATGAAGATTGGATGTTGTGTAAAACGCAGATAAAAACACAATACAATGATTTTTAAATCCTTTTCAACCTATATTCAATTGAATACACTACAAAGACAAGATATTTAATGTTCAAAATGATCAACATTTTTTTTTTGCAAAGATTTGCTCATTTTGAATTTGATGCCTGCAACACGTTCCAGAAAAGCTGGGACAGGGGCATGTTGACCACTGTGTTACATCACCTTTCCTTTGAACAACACTCAATGAGGGTGTGGGAACTGAGGACACTAATTGAAGAAGCTCTAGGTTGAATTCTTTCCCATTCTTGCTTGATGTACAACTTCAGTTGCTCAACAGTCCGAGGTCTCTGGTGTCGTATTTTGCGCTTCATAACGCTCCAAACGTTTTCAGTGGGAGACAGGTCGGGACTGCAGGCGGGCCAGTCTAGTACCTGCACTCTTTTACAACAAAGCCACGCTGTTGTAACGCGTGCAATGTGGCTTGGCATTGTCTTGCTGAAATAAGCAGGGACGACCCTGAAAAATGTTGCTTGGATAGCAGATTATGTTGCTCCAAAACCTGTATGTACCATTGAGCATTAATGGTTCCTTCACAGATGTGCAAGTTATTCATGTCATGGGCACTAACACACCCCCATACCATCATAGATGCTGGTTTTTGAACTTTGCACTAATAACAATCCAGATAGTCCTTTTCCTCTTTGGCCCGGTGGACATGACGTCCATGATTTCCAAAAACACACTTTTCCACTTTGCATCAGTCCAACTCAGATGAGCTCCAGCCCAGAGAAGCTGGCTGCGTTTCTGGGTGTTGTTGGTATGTGGCTTTTGCTTTGCATGGTTGTCAAGTGTATTCAAAACTGCATGGCTTCCACACTTGAAAAGGAAGGACTTGACAGACTCTGGACTTCACTCGTTCTCCAATTTATTTGACATAAACAGGATGTATGAACAGGTGAATAAACCTTTAAATACACAGAACAAACCCCAAAGTAAATAAACTTCAGTATATAGCAAAATTCAGCATCAAGGTAAGTACATTAATTCAATCAGATACAGCTAAGTATGAAGATAGGGATATTTTAAGGTAAGTATATTTTACTAGCTCTATTTATAGAATAATTTACTTTTAAATTAACCTTTTTTCTCAAGTTTCAACCTAAATTATTTTATCTAAAATTTATTCTCTGTACAGACTGTTCATTTTAGCTCAGTATTTGTTTTGTTTGTACATAGATGTAATCAAACACCTTAACTCAATTTTACTGAAGATTTTAACATAACATTTTAACAGAAATACCCATTGTTATCCACATAACTTCTATTTAATAAAGCAAATATTATGAAAATTATACAGACAATCAACAATCTTATTAAACAGTCCCAAGAAAGGGTGATTAGATCACCGGCAGTCCGTTTGATTTAAGTCCCTTTTCCATGCGTTTCATGGACAATAAGTGCTTTTAAGTCTGTTTTCCCTTTTTTCCCTGCTGCTGTCCTCAGCTCAGTTGCACACAATGAAAGTGAAGGTGCATTATTTCCATCGTCCTGTCCATGCTGCTGATTAGAAGATTGCGCTCACCTGCTGCCACAGAACAGCGTGGCCGCAGTCACGAGCACACAGTAGCGTGGTCTTTGTCACATGCACGGGTCGCACCCGCACATACAGGTGGCTCACCGCAACAATGGTAGAGTTTTAACTTGCACTTGCAGATGTAGCGACAAACTGTGTTAACTGAAAATGGTTTTCTGAAGTGTTCCTGAGTCCACGTGCTAATATCCTTCACAGAATGTTGTAGGGGTCAAAGGTCACAGGCATTCAGTGTTGGTTTTCAGCCTTGCCGCTCACATGCAGACATTTCTCCAGATTCTCTGAATCTTTTGATGACATTTTGGACTCTAGATGATGAAATCCCTCAATTCCTTGCAATTGTACGTGGCAAACATTGTTCTGAAACTGTTGGACTATTTGATCGCACAGTTGTTCACAAAGTAATGAACCTCGCCCCATCCTTGCTTGTGAAGGACTGAGCCTTTCAGGGATGCTCCTTTTATACCCAGTCATGACACTCAGCTGTTTCCAATTAACTGTTCACCTGTGGAATGTTCCAAATAAGGGTTCTTTGAGCATTCCTCAACTTTCCCAGTTTTTCATTGCTCCTGTCCCAGCTTTTTTGGAACGTGTTGCAGGCATCAAATTCAAAATGAGTGAATATTTTCAAAAAAACAAAACAAAAAAACAATCACATTTATTAGTTTGAACATTAAATATCTTGTCTTTGTAGTGTTTCAATTGAATATATGTTGTAAAGGATTTGCAAATCATTGTTTTATGTTTTTATTTTGGTTTTACTCAATGTCCCAACTTTATTGGAACTGCGATTGTAGATGTTTTTGCTTATATCAAAGTCAAAATGAGTTTTGACTCAAAATGACTTTTTTGTTTTACATATATATCTATGCACATATATATATGTATATATATACACATATAATTGTTGTGATTGAAGTGATGTGGCAGTCAGCAATAACATGTGAAAGACAAAACAATTTTCCAGCTAAACTGCTAGAATTTCTAATACAGTTGTACAAACATGTAGAAATAGAGTATATAGAATATAGAAATAGAGAAACACAATTTCACCCTAAGAACTGATACTAGGAGTTCTGTTTTCATCCAGTTGTTTGCCTGAATGGCCAAACAGCTTCATGTAATAAATCACCCTTTGCATTTATTTTTGTTTTTGTTTTTGTTTGTTTTGTTTGTTTGTTTTTTTTTTTTATGGAACATCTACTGTAAATCTTTAGCAGATCATGTTATCATGTGATTCTGTTAAAGCCTCATGGTGAGATTGTAAAAAAAAGTGCAAATAATAACTCCCACAAACTTAATACTTTGCATTTGTAGCGAGCTTCAGTTGTGAAATATGGCATTCAGGCAGCACAGGCGTTCCTTATTGACGAATTTCCTGTCCCACAGAGGAATTGCAATCCATGATCTTGTTTTGATATGCAGTTCTCACTCTCATATTTGGTGTGTCCTAACAAAACCCCGACGCCTGTGATCCGGATGTTCACACAAGCTCAACCCAGTGCAGCTTTCTTTACCACAATAAGCTGTTTTATCAGAGTGTTACAGAATAAGATATCACATACCCTGCTTTGATCTGCTTTGCATATTGTTGCTCATGTTGAGAGGCCTCACTGTTTTATTTCTGTTTTCCAGGAGCACGCCTATCTATGTTTGTTTCTGCATATTTCCATGCAGCTGCTATTTAAATAGCGTTTCTGAGGTCTTCTATTCCTCTGTGGGCTGTAGGCAGTAATGCTCAATGTCCACCAGGAGCCTCTTTTACTGTTCCAGCACTATCATCTTGTTACTGGTAATGACGAGGACATACTGCTGCACATCCCCTGCAGCTGCGTCCGTAATGTTGTTGAGTTGCATACACATAAATGATTTAGGGCCAAACAAATATGCAATCGTGATTATTCAAAATGTGCTGGAGGATGTTTCCCAAGTGAATCCAAACAGCATGATTTTTAGCAGGGCATAGTGGTAAGAAAAAAAAAAAAAAAAAAAGGTGCATAGAAGAAGGCCCAGCAGTCACACACTGATTCACTGATATAGATATATACAGCACACATGATGCAAATTTGGTGGTAGTTTTAAGAAACTAGAGCAAGAGCAGAGTGAAGTGTCAAGCTGTCACAACTGGCAGAGTCTGTAAAAATGGTTGGAACAGCTTGTCAGATTCTGCAGTGATTTTAAGAGTCAGATTAGGCTGATCGCCTGCCAGCATGTGCAGTGTCATTGCTCTCCCTGATCCAAGACAAGCCCAGGGTGAGATATCCTATGTGCGTTCAAGATTCTGCTTTTGAAACTGCACAAAACAAATTCCAAAAGCACATATCCTGACTGTTAATGCTCTGGCCTTTTGTAATCTCCCTTGAGTGTTGTAGATCATTCAGTGCATAAGCTCTCCAAACATGTTAGCACCTGATCAAAAGAACATGTGGTGAGATAGTGTGCAGTTTTCCAGAGAGAAGGAAATGGCTTTGTAGGCTTCACATGGATCAAGTTGCAACATGTTATGAGCAAATCCTTTACATATGTTTATGCTCTTTGGGCAGCAAAATATTATGTCTGATTGCTGATAAGCAGAGGATCTGTGAGAACCCCCCCCCCAAGATAAATATTTCTCTTAACAACAAGCAGCATTGACATACAGAAATTCTATGTAAAAGCAGCGTGCATCCTGCAGCTGCAAGCTTGCAGCCTAATTGAGGAATGGGATCAAGCGAAGTGAAGCAAGACTGATTAGATCTTCCAGCATTCTCAGTGGCAAGACGTCATTGAATACACAAAACACCCGCAGGACTGCCGAGAATGGAAAAACATGAGGAAACACCTTCTCTAGGGTTTGAAGTCGTTTGTCATTACCAAATAAGGGCTGCATGTTGTGTATGGTCTTTGGATTTAATTTGAGGTGTGATTCCAGTCCACCAGTATGGCTGTAGAAACTGCACAGATGATGCTGAAAGTGGCCAAAAGCTGAGTGCTGAAAACACTGACCTGTCAGCATCAGCATCCACTGATGTCTCTACTGAAATATTACTTATTGGCAAGTGAGTTTTCATTCTTTAAACAACAAAAAAGAAAAAAAAAAAAGTGCAAGGTACTTTTAACAAAACTTTTGATACATTTCCCTTCACGTCGCACATTCATCCTGTCCTCGCTTTTGTGTTTGTTTTCCTTCTCTCTGCACCTAAAAATGTAGAGATCCTGACATTTATTTCACTCATCCGGTGCATGGCCATGTGTTTGTGACTCTGATGACAATGTGCCGTCAGTCAGCTTCACTGATACGCTGAACTGAAGCTCCACTCCCCACCACCCCCGTCCGTGTCCCATTTTTAGCCACAGTCAGTGCGTGTGTTAGTTCATGGTGAAGTCACGTCATGAGGGGGTGCTTGTTTTGAACTCATACTTATTATTTGTGTTTAGCAGACTTTTTTTTTTCTGGGGCACTTTGCCTCCATAATCTGCATATAGCACGTACAAGAGCTTAATGAAGCTTTTACTGAATGCATTTTTATTTAATAGATCTGGCTAGTTCTGAGGATGTTCTGTATTATACATATATATAA
>JBAMYA010000018.1:15014406-15027045 GCA_037176975.1 Arrhamphus sclerolepis | reverse complement strand
ATATATACTTATAGATAGAGAGAGAGCTTTATTACAAATGTCTGATGCAACTTTGGCAGTTTCTGAAGAACAAAGTCAAGGTTATGGGTAAAATATGAAATAAAGAATATAGTCAAACTGTCAACAATGTCATGTAAGCTTACCTTTCAAAGCTCATATTCACAGTGGTCGTTCGGAAAGGCTGGAATAACAATAAATAAAGGGAAAAGAAAAAGAGAACATTTCCACCCTTTCTGCTAAGACGTTTAGCCCTGGAGGCTGTTGTCATTGTTTAATGGTTATAAAATTACAAACACCTATGAAGGTTTACATAGCAGTCATCGCCATTTAAAAAAACATGGTCTGTTCTCAGGTTGACTTAAAATACAAACTCAAGGCAAGGGGACAGGAGCCTGCTCGGCAGTCACTGTGGAATCATGGGAGAGACATGAAAGAAGACATGCACAACAGTGCAATGTGGAAGAACATGAAGCCAAAAAACAAGGGTGCAAAATGAACGACTTTGCAACAATCAAAACGCCACACAGTCAGAAAATGACTAACACCGGACAAAATAATCGAGCAAATTTCAACATACTAACTTCACCATAATTCATATACGTTGATTTTGTTCTTTTTTTTTTTTTTCCACTGGTTTGGCACTTCATTGGAACAAATCTCTGTTCAAAAAGACTAAATGTTGTACAAAAGGTATCATGTCTCATTAACATAACTCGTAGAATATAGTACTTAATAGTAAGCATACGGTAAGTAAACACTTGTACATACTGTAGTTTTAAAATGAACATTCCAACAGATGTTTTACACACATGCACAAAAACAAACAAACAAACACAACTCTCTCTCACTCTTGCTTCCTTGCCTTGTTTGGGCCTGCTTTGCTTATCTTTGGACAATCTCATTCTGATGCTGTTGCCAGCGTTCATCTCAACACAACAACTGTTGCGACCACTCTCTCTTCCACCACCGTTTCCTCTCTATCTCTTTCTGAAGACAACACACTTAATACTGCATTTTTTTTTTTGCACCACATTATGACACTTCCTCTGCTGAACGAGTGTCTGTCTTGAGACGCACAAACTCTTTGGCCACCTCATCGTTGGTCCTTTGAGAGAGTATCCTCATGATGGTGAGGCCTGTTTCGTCCATTGAGATGCTCTTTACCAGCGGGTAGCAGGCTGAGCAGCTGCCCTTGTCAACCAGCTCTCTGAGCTGGATGACCGTCATGCCGATGACGCGGTCCTCTCGGGCAAAGCAGTAGTCCTTTACTGAGATGTGTAGCTCGTAGGCTTCTGGACCATGTTCGTTACTCAGAACACTGCGAAAAGAAACAACATGGATGGATGAGACAGGTGAAAATTAAGAGCTCAAACAGGTTTAAATTATGTGCATTTGGAACTGAACTATTAGCTACGCTGAAACGCTACTGTCGGCGAAGCCGCCATGGATGTTGAGAGACAAAAGACTTAATGTAGGATTAACAAAATAACAGCAGCACATATTTTGTTAAATAAATTGTCAGACACATAAATGTATTCTGAATGTTCTTTGATGCACTGTTTCATTGCATAAGCTAAATGAAGAGCCCAAAGTCTCCTCTGAGTCTCCTAGGGCTTTTGTTTGAGAGCACATCCTTTTCTTTTGGGACCCTGACATTCGGCTTTGTTTGCAGCTGAATATACCTGTCAGTAAATGAGTCTGGCTTGATGACATTTCCCCAGTGAAAAGCCTCATTGTATGCCTAGCTATGATGAGACAATTCAGTCATGTTTTGCAAGTGAAATAAATGTCTCTATCAAATGAGAGATGATTACTGTCCAGACATTTTTTAAGCTGACTTGTAATTATTCTCAGCGACTTAACAATATCTAGTTAAAATGGGAGTGGCTGGTGTGAATGCACTGGGCTTCTGCTCATAACTTTGATGCTGCTATGTTTGTTCATGTGGCCTTGCTGAGCTAAACTGGTTCTTTAATTACATGGGACGAAAAAAGGCCTCAACATCATGAGGATACTCTCTCAAAGGGCCATGGCTGATGAGGGGTGAGTTACTTTAATACCTGCTTTAAAGCTAAAAACATTAAGCGTTGTTGCTGCAGGTTTTGCATTGTCATCAAAGCCTAATGCGTGAATGAAGCCTGATTGTTACTGCTGCAAAGCTGCTACACACTAAGGCAATGTAGTTTCTTTTTGTGCAGTTTCCCTTTGTTTACTTCCTATATGTTGCTCAGACATAGCAACGGAGCAAGTGAAGTATATTTTATGTGACTTGGAGCTGATAAATGTTGAGCACCAGTCATTTACATAGACACTGCAGCAAACCAATGTTCTATAAGATGTGAAAAGAACAAAGAAGAAATAACAGTGAACCCCATCGCCAAAGGGTTCACAGCTATGCCATAGCTATGGCACAGCTTTGAAGAAGCATAAATCAACCTTAAACTACATAAAGAAAGTAAGCTCAGCTTTGCAAACTACAGCACTGCAGAAGGGAACCCAAATTGCCATCTAGTGTTTCGGTGGTGCAATTACAGAGCGGCATCAGCGAAAACGGGCAGACATGAACAACAATGATGATGATCATGGGTCCTGTATGTTGTGCAGTTGTTATATAAAACCATACATCCCAATTTACATGTATATTGAGGCCAATATGTTTCTTCAGTATTGTTAAAGTGACCCACTATTTTTTTTTTTAATGGATTTTAAAATTAATATGCTGGAAAAACTCTCACATTTAACCCTCTCCTCCCTCCACCTATCTAACTAACCAGAAGAACACAGGATACTCACTACTGGAATGTTTCATTGTACTTTGGTGACCAGTTATTATTCTTGGTCTTGGTGCTGAATTTTCGCTTCTTATCAGTTAAGTGTGGACCAATGGCGTTGACTTCAACGAATGGCCGGAACATGGCGTTGGTCTGCCAGATGAGGTTGTTTACTCCAATCACTGTGAAATGCAGAGGAAACAATGAGCTTGCTGATTCTTTGCAAATACAGTAGACAGTTTAGACAAAAAAGCAAATCATAGAAGAGTTTTTATGAACCTTACTACTACTGATTAATTTTTTTCCATTTTATCCAGGCGCGTTTATTTATAAATTAAATGTACAAAAATATGACATTATTCATAAACTATGTTAGAATAAGAAAAAACATTTCCAGTTTTTTTGTCAAATTGATGGTAAACAGCCAATAGACCAATACATCAATGTTTTAAATGTGCTTTATATGTAAAGACGGCTTAGATTGGATTTCAGATCTCAATTATATATTCCATATCTTTATTTAGAAATACATATATAGTATGTACATAAAGACAAATCTGTAAAAATGTAACAAACTGCAGGTCTCCATCCTTTAGTAATGGTCTTTCCTTTAAAAGAAAACATACAATTATGTTTGCCATGGTAACCTAATTGTCAGTCACATTGTCTTGTTACTATGGTCACTGATTATAGCTGGTTGCCAGGTGTAATGCATATGGTGCTGCTCAGAGGAGGCTTGATAAATATCATTACTGCGACTGAGTGGGTGTTGAGTTGAATTTGCGTTAGAGACCATAAGGCATGTGCCTATTAAAACAAAGGAGAAAATTGTCATGTTTAAAACACAGAAGTACATGTTTCATCAAAAGAATGATTAGTTACAATCAGCCTGAATAAGTTAGAATCTTATTCTTAAAAATGAAATTTAAAATGTTTTGATCATCAAGATGTTATATTGTATGCATCTGATCTGAGCAAGTGATGTTTATGTAGATGCTAAGAAGTCTGTGAGTGTGCCAAGTGGTATTAGAGTTAAAAGCTGAAACCAGACACCCTGAAGTTAAACGAGTAAAATGTTAGTCATGCTCATCATCCTACTTACTGTAAAAGCATGAAAACATTTGCTAATCATCAACTATAATTTGCAATTAGTTAATTATCTTTAGCTGCGTTGACAATACAGCGTAAAAATGTGGGAAATGTTTTCCACAAGTGAGGTACAACTATGAAAAGAACGATTCCCTCCAAGGTTTAAAATCTGCTGTAGGCGCACACTAAAAACCTCTGGCCAGATGATCTGAGGATTCAATAACTCTTAACAGGTCTGAAGGACTTCAAAGTTTGAAAATTACTTGGAATATCATAACCTGTTGATAAAACTGGTGTCTCTTTTATTGGTACCTTGTAAGGACCTCACTAAAAAAACACTTTTGCGAAGATCAGTTAGAAGTGCATTAAAACAATTTAAACAACAAAAAATTTAAAATGTGGATAATCAAATCAAATTCGGACTTAGACACTGATGTTGCTAATTTAAAAAATAAACATTTCACATAAGAGGTTTAGACCAGACAAAAGACATTGACAGGTAAAACAATCAAACAAGATGTCTATATTTTTCAGGCTCAACTGAACCGATGACCCTAAAAAGTCCATTTTCATGCTGATTTGTAAAATTGCTCTGTCTAGGTCAATGATCACACTTTCTATCTTATCTGAGTTCAGATGGTTAGAATTGGAATGTAAGCAGTTTTTTCTGTGCTGTCATCTTTTAAACCAGAGGTGGGTTTCAGTATTTGCAGGCCTCACTTCATGGTAACACATCCAAGTCACCTGATAGACACATGCGGTGCCAGAGAAGTCAAGTGAGTGAGAATTCGTTCTGCAAATGTCATAGCTGTCCACATTTCCCTGCATTTACAGCCATCTGTAAATACATTTGCAGATATTCTAGCTTCATGATCAAAATAAAGCTCCCCAATCTGAAGTGATGATATAAAATAACGTTGTGGTCACAGCAACCCAATTGCTACATCTCAGATTTGCAGGTGATAATACTTTTTGACAGAAATAACAAGAAGCAGGTCTGAGTACAGAAAAAAAGCTCACCCTTCACGCTGACTTTGTGCTCTCCTGTGCCAGGGTGAGAGATGAGATTCACTTGCATTGACGCCTCCCCCACTGTTCCATTGGATGACTGAGCTGGATATACACCAAAACAGCAACAGGAGAATTGGAGAGAGGGATAATGAAAATTAGAGAAGAGTGCCAAAGAGTTAGAGAGGAGGCCAAGGAGAGAAACAGAGAGACCAGAGAGAAAGAGAGAGGACGCAAGGAAACAATCCAAACCTGTGGGTGGAGCTTTTTTTCTTTTCTTTTTTTCAGAAAGCTATGTATAAACAGCTCTCTGTTAAAGCAGAAACATTAAACATAGGGGGGGAAAAGTGGATGCACATTTGATTTCATGCCCATGGCTGCCATACCAGCCAGTTTTCTTTTTAACTCCGAGCTCAACAAGAGCAACAACAAGGGGGGGGACAAGACATGCTCTGTCTGGTTTGAAGGCCGTGGAAGAGGCAGATGGTGTGAGGATGCACTAAATTAATAATGTTCTACATACAGAAATGATCAAACCGCTCCGTGTAACAGAACTCTTCCTCATCCTCCTCATCCTCCTGGATGGTTCCACCTTCACTACCAGAGTCTGGGAACCTAAGGTTCTATGCAGGATCTTAGCTGTTCCTAGGACTGTGCTCTTCTGGACTTCCACTCTCTCAGTTTGGAGGTTACAGCCCAGAGTGCTCCGATCACCAGATATGCTCCATCTCCTCTTTCAATCCTTGGTACTTCTTGTTCCTTTCTCTTGATTGCACTGTCGCTTGGAATTGCTACGTCTGTCACCACTGCCTGTTTCTGGAATTTGTCCACCACCATAATGTCCAGCTGTTTGGCCATCACCAGTTTATCAGTCTGGATTAGGAAGTCCCACAGGATCTTAGCTCTTTCTCTACAACCCATGGGGATGTCTCCCATAGTCCATACTCGACACAGATGTTCCTGTACAGTGTACAGTTCCTGCTGCTTGGTTATGGTGCTCCGAGTACCTGCCTGCATCTTACACCCTGCTATTATGTGCTGGATGGTCTCAGGAACGTCTTTGCACAGTCTGCACCTGGGATCCTGTCTGGTGTGATAGACCCCAGCCTCTATTGCTCTTGTATTCAGGGCCTGTTTTTGTGCTTCCATGATTGGTGTCTCCATGCTATCCTTCAGACCAGAATTTCTCTATATCAGCCAGTCCCTCTATCATGGTACATCCCACCTATGGGTTTGTCCTTCCATGATGGTACCTCATCCTCTTCCACATTGGGTTTCTTCTGCCTGAGACATTCAGTAAGTAGTTCGTCATCGGGGGCCATCTTCTGGACATATTCCCCAATGTTTGTTGTTTTATATTTATATATATTTATTTATATTATGTATACATATATATACATATACATTTATGGCTGCAGGTAACACCTGTGGAAATGAAAACAACCTGCCAGCAGAGCGTGAACAAAGCATGAAAACAAAGAAGTGCACCGTGCACAGTTATGCTGTCATTGCAGTTTCATCACACCAGGACAAACTATTAAAGAGGATTGCTGACCATGTCTCATTTTGCCCGTTGCAGAGAGTCTTGCTCATTTCAGCTGTCTCATGTTTCAACCAGCCTGGGACAGACGGATGTTTGACACTGCAAGAGCCAGTGTGGTTGATGAAAAGGCATGTTGATCTGATAGCTAATCTATATCTGTCAAACACACGGTGCCCATTATAGCCGGTAATGAAGAAACAAGCCTTGAGATTTATTGTAATGATGCTCTGAACGGCTGGGGGATGGCAGAAATACAGTGCTGCTGCACATTCAAGTGCTGCACTTGAGTGAAATTAACACAGCAACGCCATCACACTCTCACTTCAGCTGGCATCTGATATAATGTTACAGGTTAATAGATTCTGTATGTTTTCTGATTGGTCTCAGATACATAAATAAATAAAGAGACACGCAGCGTGTGCAGAGCTACTTTGAATGGGCAAATTGAAAGACAGGAGCTGAGTTAGAGTGAGATAAGTGGTTCACATTGACGATAAAAGAGAGCTGAGGCAGATACAGCGACTGTTGCAGGGTGCAGGGTCAGAAGATTAAGTGAGAAAAATGCAAATAAAAAGAGTTAAGAGATAAGAAAGGGAAGCTGGCATTAATTGTTGCTAACCTACTCTCCAATTAACTGCATTTTTTTTTTCAACTCGCAAACCACCTATTACCCTTAGCCTACACTAAGTCATTCACCAACAGAAGACTACTTTATAAGCAAGATGCTGCAACACAGTGGAGTAAAATGGCTGAATAAAAATATGATATGGTTTTCACTGAAGAATGAAGCATCTATACAACCTTAGCCCACTTCCTAACCAACACAGACACATATATCCTTCTTAGAGCCCCCTTGGCAGAACAAACCAGTGCAATCTGTGGTCTAACTGTGTCTCCGTTAGAGCAGAGTGTGTGATTTATAAAACAGTGTCCACTGTGCCACACCATCCTCATCAGCACATCACCACGATGTTTACTGACCTAAAGCACATCAAGCACCTCACTACTTCCATTTATAGACACCACATTAGTCCAACTTTGACAAAGAGTGACAACAGGGTGCGAAATTGTGGATCTGGTTTGGGACAAGAGATGTAGAGCGGGAGGAAGAGGAAAAACACACAGAGTAATCTCAAAATAGCACACAGAGAAACGCTGGGCATCTACCCATCTGCCAGTCAGTGAGAGCAGCATGGCTGGTTGGCCTGCTGGCTGCCTGGCTGACGAGCTTTCTCCTTCAGTTTTCCTGCTTTCCCGCTGCCTGCCTCTGTAGCGTTCTGCTAGGCTGAGCACTCTGAGGCAAGACGGAGTTTCAACGCCACACTGGGCTGAATTCCCTCTCGGGTCTTTTCGGATTCCTTAGGCTATTTCTGCCTTGTTATAGAAAGTGATTGGAGAAAAAAAAAAGTTCTATATAGAGACAGATAAATGAGAAGAAAACACATGAAAGCGGGTAAATGATGATGGAGAGAGAGGCAGCAGAGAGTGCAAAATGAAATTTATAGATTTACATGTACACATTTGTCATGACATTGTTTTCATATGTTTCTTGTGAGAGAGCAGCGGGAAAAGAGTATTAGGACAATTGGATGATGGAGTGGAGAGGTCACAGATAACTGTGATTTTGTCTGAGATTTATTTATGACAATGAATGGGAGAAATATGACACATAATTTAATATAACTGCAGCTGAGAATGATGAAAGAAAGCAGGATTTCTTACAATCTGGCATCACCAGACTTCACAAAAACTTGTGTACTATCTGGTACCATAGAAAAGCTGTTGTTTTTCTACAACAATGAAAATCTATCTTTTTTCCCCTCGGTTGTCTAGCCGCTTTCACTGGGCTTTTAAAGAAGCTCACATTGAGTCTGAACTTACTCACCCAAGACACTTTATGCAAACAGCAAACAGCTCTTAAATCGACGTTTTATCGGTGTTTAAATGCCAAAGTGATATAGACTGTAATGACTCCGTCTCCTTTGGAAACCCAACTGAGCCTGACTGGCTAGGTCCTTACCTTGAGTAGTTTGGGTGCATATATATTTCTTGATCAAGGCATCTGTAGGTTGAGTGTAAAGGCTGAGAGCATACTTGAGGGACTTCATATCAGGGCTCTTTTCAAGGAAGGTTTTCTTCAGCCCATTTCCTCCAGCATGGAAGTATTGCTGCAACAAGAGCAGACAGACCAGCTCATTATAGTTGTTTCTTCAGACTAGACTTCAGGCTTTCAAATGACACTAGGAAGAAAATCTCAAATGTGCATGCAACAACAAGATACAGTTGGCTGCTAAATAACTAAGATTATACTGTATGGGCAGTAAGCACTTTAAAAGCAAGCAACCAGGGAAGTGACAGCACTAATTGCTGCTTCTGCAGGTAATTACCATGCATTTGGATGTGAACCTTCTGCCTGAATGGCTAATGTGCATTTGTGCCTAGAGGCCAGATATAAGAGATAAGACCTCACTGTCTTTTGAAATGTTGTCAGCACTCCCACAAGTGGAAGGTGGACAGGCGATCATGGACAGAACAAATTAAGAAAAGTAATGTTGCTAAAAAAAAAAAGTGATGATGAACGCAAGAACTTGGCGGCACTTTTCAGAACCCTTTCAAATCTTTGTGTTGTGCTCATCATTACAAGCAGACAGCTGTATTTGTCAGAGATTTGAAATCTTAGCAAAGAGTCTGCTTGCACGATTTAGGTTAAAAGTTGGGACTCAGTAATCAATCTCATATGTATTCCTACAATGTACCAGATAATGTTGTGGCTAGATATTTCACAGACAGGCGGCAGATTACATCTGAGTTACAATTTCTTCCCCAGACCAAGAATGACACCCTACTAGTGAAGGTGCTTGCAAATATTTTTTGACTGGTGTCAGGTCGTTACTTAGAAGTGACTCAATGGGAGACAAGTTCCTCCCATGAACTATGATCTAATGTGCAAGCATGAGTCACACATCAGGAGGAACGCAATACATCATACACACTAAAAGGAATCTGTACAAGACAATAACCTATAGGAGGTAATAAGTGCAACTCATACTGGTTATGCTTCCTGTCACAATGTTAATTCATTTAAATTAAGCTGACTGCAAATTCTGATCAAAACTTTACTTTTCTATAAAAGATATTCAACAGCAGGCAAAATTACACTAGATGTGATAATAGTGTATGTAAATAATGTGATGTATAATGTAAAGAATTTCTTTTTACCTCTGACAGACAGATAGTGTGGTTGATATGGATCATTTATCTGTCTCTTTGTCAGCAGAATTACTCAAAAAGTCAGGTTTGTGTATAAAATCTACCTACATCTGGATCTGAAAGAATGGAACCCGACTTATATTACCATGACTTTTTCAATAAAACACAATAGCATGACATTGATGAAGAGGATCATTATTTACAGCATGAAAACCACCTTTGTCACTTTTTTCTAAATGTTCCAGCTATATATTTTTTTTCAAACTAAAACGTGGTATGACACTGACATAATAATATTGTGACTGATAGAAAAAAGTCCACTTTCAAGCTAGGTGTTTGCCTTAACATTTTCACATTGTTAGAGTGTGCAGTAATGCAGAACTTCCTCTGGCAAAAAAAAAAGACTAGTGAACCTGCATGCCTAAAATATCACCCTGTCTCGAGCAATACCCTCAGGCCAAACAGTTACATCTCTGACACATCTCCTTGTCTTGTCTGCTTTACTCTTACCTCTCCAATTATTCTTCTGTTGTCTCTTATCTCCATAAAATGCATCTTTCAATTCTTTTTTTTTTCATTTGTTCTTAATTTGCATCTTGTGGTGAGCCATGTGAGGGATCTCCTCTAACTGTAGCCTCTGAGACATCTTTGAAACATTTACATGATGTGTATCTGACAATGGGAAAGATATTTAAATAGGTAAAAACCGTTCTGAAGTGGAGTATTACCCATGTAAAAAAAAAAAAAAAGAAATGTTATTTTATACATCTAAGGTATGCTTTGTGAGAAATCTGAAAGAGCTTTCCTTCGCTTTCAGGTCAGATGTCAGATAAAGGGATAAATGAGGCTTTATTGGGATTTTGTGAAATGGACCACTCTGTAACATATGGAGTCAGTGCATTTAGCCATTACTGTATCCATTAGTTTTCAGCCGTTCAAAGTTCAGTCGGGATGAAATATTTTAAGTGATATAATCCCTAAATGCATTCAAGTTCATATTCTTATGAGTGAGTGAGTTATTTTTCAAACTTTCAAAAATATGTTTTATTTTCTTTCTCATGCAAATCTGTAGGAATGTGCTGATTTTCTCTGGATGTGTTTGGCTCCTGTAAACAATATGTTACCCACCTGTGAAGGTAAAGGACTTCCATATGCTGTAGTCAATGTAGTTTTGTTTCATTTCCTTCTTTTGTTTGTTTTGTTTTGCTTTTTCTTTTTTTTTTTTTTTTTTTGACAAACAGCAGATTTTGCAATCTTCTGTACATTGTTTCAGCATCTTCATGGCAGAATTTAACTGTGATATTAAAACTGACTGTTCTCATCTGAATAATGATGAAACACTCCCAGTGACTTGATTGATGCAAAAGTGCAGGTGGTTTCCACAGAGACCGCAAAATCAATTAGTTTTTCTCATCATTACCCATCTTCAGTTCTGTAGAGAGCTGAGGTCTTCAAAGTGTCTCACATCTATTCAAGAAAACTGTGAAAAGTAAAAATCTGATGTTGGCGTTCATTTCCTTTCTATGCTAGAAATGTCGAGGCGTCTCAGTATGTCTGGGTATTAACTGGACCCCAAAGATGGATATATGTTTGAATGGAATGCGAGACTCTATACAAACTTGCAGCATTTAAGTCATTTTCATTGTTTTGCTGTGCTCAGGGAAAATGCTGTCCTTTTTAAAGGTCACTTTCAGTCACCTTATATGGCCAGCTGTAAAATCAACACAAAACTTACCTTGATAGTAGGAAGCACAAGGTCCATGGCGGCACACTGGCGTGGAGTCAGACTCCTGGCTTCCTCTCGAATGACATGCTCCTGGAAGGATATCAGAGAAAGTGATTGACTCCAACAAGCAAAACAGCATCAGAGGTCACATTCTTGCTCTCTTAAGTCTTAAGAAGTTTCACTGGCGTGAAAGGTGGGGACTGTGGGTGGGCTGTGGTGCTGAAGACTATTTATTGTTTGGAAAACACAACCAGGAGCAGTCATATAAACCACAGAGGGGATAAATGCCAGCTTTGTTGTCTCACATCAGCAAAGTGAAAATCTATTTTAATCATAAAAATGTTTTTGTCAATTCTAATTTGGACTTCCCTGATCTGTAAATTGATTGCAATAAATAACCTCTGGCACTATCTTATTTCCCAGGTGCTCCCCTTACATAGCACAGCCAAAATACGATGAATCTTTAATGAAACTGGGAGTTCCAGCAGACTACATTTCTAATTTTGTTTCATGTGTCTAAAAAGCCCTTAAAAGTTTTGCATAAGCTTGGTGCTGGATGCTAAGATTAAATCAGTATAATTACAGAATGTGATGCATATTCAGGAGCGCAGACTTTCAAGTTACAAATCCCACCCCTCAGATGAAAATAAGCATAAAAATCAAACATTTACAGTCATGGATGACGAGATTATTTTTGTAGTCCTACGAAGTATGAAGCTGTAATGGATTAGGGACTGAATGACAAATAATATCACTCAGAAACCCACAGTTGTATTTTTCTTTTCTTTCTTTTCCTTCCTTCCAACCCAGTCCTGAGGAGAATCATGAAGTACATAAACCACCTGTAGTATAACTGCCCAGTGATGGATAAAATATTCTATTTCTAGATCTGCAAGGCCTCTGACATACTGATAAAAAATAATATATAATTCATTTTGGATTCATTTTCAGCATAATTATAGAATCTGTATATAAGAAAGCATAATGCATCATAGTCAAACATCCATATGATTCATCAAAACAGTACCTTCAGTTTGGACAGCTGTCCCAAGTCCTTGGCGGCGTTGAAGATCATCTGAGCTCCCTGCTGCTAGAGAAACAAACATGTTTCCATTAGAACATGTAGACAAGGAAAATAAGACAGAAGGCTTAAGAATTTAAAACAAAGCTCCAGGTGCTTCAAGACGTAGCGTTAGCACGTTGTTTCATCTCCTGTACAATAATTTGTATGTTATGGTGGTGGTGGTGGGGGGGGGGGGGGGGGGGGGGGAGCTGAAAAGCTGGAAAAAAAG
>JBAMYA010000018.1:15000748-15013520 GCA_037176975.1 Arrhamphus sclerolepis | reverse complement strand
CCCCCCCCCCCCCCCCCCCCCCCCCCCCCCCCCCCCCCCCCCCCCCCCCCCCCCCCCCCCCCCCCCCCACCCAAACACATGAACAGAAAGCGACACGTAGAAAAAAATAGTGAGATGGAGGCCAAGTCGGGAGATGAGAAGAGTACGTAACAAGGGAGAGGGGTAGATAATTGATCAAACTCACGCTCTGGTCACTCAGCGGAGGCAGAACAATCGTTCTCTCAATGGTGTTCAATACAATTTTCCATAGCTCTTTGAGAACCCGTTTCAGCACTGTCTTCTCACAAATCTTGGCGAATAACATCAGACTGTGAAGAGGCAGGGGGGGGTGTAAGGTCAACACCAGCAGCACGAGTCTCAGACTGAGCTAACTCACCTGAAAAGCCTCAAGTAATGACATCTTCATATTAAATAAAATGAAAACACCTGTGACTCGCAGAATGAATGCAGCAGCTTTATGCTTTAATCTCACCCCATTGTGGAAACAGGGTCTCGGAGACAGGACGAAGGATTTGGTATTTCCATATCATTAAGCGGATTCCCTGTAATACCCCATTGGCCTGAATGTTGCCTTAACAAACGGCTGAGAACAATCCTCAAAGCTCAGCTGAAGCATATCACTGCTTTAAAGAATGGCACTCTGAAAAGCTGCAACAGTAAATACAGTCCTGAAGTAGAATTAAGACATTTCCTCAATAATGTGTGGCTCTCTCTGGCAGGGCTTATCATGCTTTTACAATTAGAGGGACTTAAATGAACTGAACTGGAACATGATCGATTACGTGATTGACAGTGAGCTGGATTCTGAGATTTCTTTAGTGTGTGTTTTTTTCTTAGCATTTCTCAATGAGTTAATTTCTTTGTAATTTGAAATCTGTATTTCCACAGTCATGGAGAGCTTTATTTTATCCGTGATTGATTCCATATGGCTTTATACTTAACGCTTTAATGAATTTGTCAGAGAAAGTGACTGCATGAGTCTGCATACAACAGATACCCACTTTTTATCGAGAAGGTCCATGAGAGGTCGGAGTACAGTCTCTGCATCCATGGCAGCGTTGCTCCCCTTGGCCGACCCTTTCATCTGAATCAGCTCCTGGTTCATCTGCTTCACGCAGTCCTCGATCACAGGTTTGAAACTGGGTGATGACAGTTATTTAGAGCCTTTTTTCATTCTTGGCTGCAGCAGTCAAAGTTAACCACTTTGAGTCGCTACTAGCCTACTTTAGCTCACAAGCTTCTTTTTATTTTTACCCCTAAACTGGTGTTAAGAGCAGAGGTGTCTTTTGTTCAGGCTGAAGTGTTTAAGCAACTTGCTGTGCTCACAAAGCGGAACACGCAGCATGAGTTTGAGTCATTTAATGTTTGAGTACATATCTGTCATTGACTAAGCAGCCTTGTGATATAATTTCCTTGACAGAATGAGACATGAAGACATTAACCAGTTGAAAATCATCCATCTGTCTCACACACATACACACCCACCTGGAGCCAAACACTCCACTGAGTTCATCCAGAACTGCGTTGAGTTTATTCTGCAGCTCCTTCAGCAGATCTCCAGCCTCTGCATCCAGCTGTCAGTGCAGTAGGAGACAGACAGTTACTACATGTTTGTAATCCATGCACAAGCCCACACTGACAAGAACTCTGCATCTCTGGAGGGTGCCTCAACAGTGGTGGGGGTGCTGGGTGGGGAGGCAACGAGTACACGGGAGAGGTAACCTGTCTTACTGGTGGCCTCCTGCTCCCTGTTCCTACCATCTGTGCCAAGCAACGCCATGAATACCAATAGACAGCTCACCTCAGAGTGCTGCAATAATGACTGCTTGTCGAGTCATAAGGCAAGGTCTCAGCAAAGAAGCAGCCAGCTACAGGAACAGTTTTGTGGGCTATTACACAAGTTACAGCAGAGAGAAAATGCTGTCGGCCACCTTTGTCTCAGAAAATAAACCTTACCAGCTTTTAAAGTTTAAGGCCCATGCATACAGGTGTAGTGGAGTGGAATGTGGGTGTAGCAATGTACACTGTATTGTGTTTGCTTTAATGATGTGTATTTAAATCAGCGTTAGTTACTATTTACTGAGAGATCACACATTCTCCTTTCAGAGACTTTCTAGCTACTAGTTGACACAAAAACAATAACAAAATCCATTCACAGTTTCATATGTCCATGCAGGGCATGTCTGAAGTGACTGAGCATGTGCATGTGATGGATGTGCAGGAATTTTTATGTCGATTAACGCTTTTCGGACATATTCTGAGAATATGCATTGGTGTACTGTGCTGAATGTGTGAATGTATTTGTGTCTGTAACTCCATGTATGTGTGCAGAGATGACTATGTGAGGCGAGGCTCCGCACTACATGCATGACAGATCACCACAGTGGCCCTGAAAAGCCACAAAGTGGCTCATCTGACACATTCTAATGGTGGATGGCACAGCTGAGAAGCAGATGTGAAAGCTTAACGTTCAATAGTCATTGTTCTTCTGCACACATGCCTCCATCTGCACTCTGAACAAGTCCGATTTGTACATCTGTCCGTGTGACCACACATAACGCAGAGGCATGTGTGTGTGCGTGTGCTTACATGCACACACATTCATATCACTGTCGCCTCTTTGGAGGTGATCGCAGATTGTAAGAGTTTTCTGTCACACAGAAAAATGGTCATAAAGGTTTGAGTTCTCGTTCTACCGCCTGAAAAACAAAGATCACTTCAAGTGGCTGCAGTGAAAAAGATTGTTTTTCTAAGCAATCCCTAGTTCAGGAGAAGTTTTAGACATGACGCTAATCTTTTAGTGGACTTGTTCTGCAGCAACAGTGTCCTTAAAGGAATGCTGGCACAGAAAATCACTGTTAGATACACAAGCCACCTGCCACTTCCTGATGAAAGAAAATTCTATTATGTCTTAATTGTCAGTGCATCTGTAAACTGTGCAAGTAAAGATTGCAGCCAATTTTTTTTTGTTTTTCACAAATAGTCAAAGCAATAGCTATGATTTGACAAATACGACATTTCTGTGAATTAGGAAGATCAAAAATATTGTTTTTGGAGCATCATGTCAAAGTCCTGAATGTGCCTAGAAGTTAGATGTAAAGTTAAGTCCAAGTGATGAGTCATATGTAGAGTCTTCCTGTTTTTCAGACACTAATTCTCAGGGGAGCCTGAAGAACAGAAGACAATTCTTACTCTGTTAATTAAGCTTTATACAACTGAAACATCATCTTTGGAACTCATGGAGCACCTGGCTCCTCCATGGTAGCTGGTTTCACTCGAATCTGACTGGCATCCAGAGTCCTCCAGAGTCTGCAACACCCCCCACCCCCCCTGGCTGACAGCCTATCAACAGCAGCCCAGCCCTGCTTCACTCTGCCTGTTTCAACAATGCAATATCTACCCACTGGCAGGTTGTTATCCCGCAGTACAGGTGGTCCAGAATGAGTACCACGTAAAGGAGAGTTTAACAAACAGCCACATATAAAGTGAGAAATAAGGAAGAACCCTGCCCATGTTCTGTGTTTACATCACACTAAAAGGGTTTGTTGTTCATGACAAATAAGGTGATATGCAGAAGAAGGTCTGATACTAATCTAAGGAAATCAGTCCACAATGATCTGTTAATGGGCATTGCAAGAGATTATAGTTAATCTCTTTTATTGGTAATGTCATGATAACAGCTTTTGTTAATTACACTGGCTCCTTGGGAGTTGATTACTGACTGGAAACTATTCTGTAAAGAATGGCCCCAAAGAAGCCTGCATCTGAAAACCACTACATAAGTAAAGAAAATTACTTTGAGAGGGTGGAAATTTAAAATCAGACTTTTAGAGGGGGGGGGGTGGCTGTGACTTGTAGTGTCCTTATGCATCAGAAAACACTGGCTGGCGGCTGATCTGGGTTTAGATCAGCAAACAGGCAGCAGCAGCACCTCAGCTGAGGGCACAGCTGGAGAGGTTTGTAAGTGTTTGAGGAGCTCATTAAACACGGTCTGAAAAATCCTGTTGGAAACGTTTGTGCCTGCAGCTTTGGGAATGGAGCGAGAAGATCAAAACCAAAGTCAGTAACTTAAGCAAGGCGCTGACTTTCCTGTTTGAGTTGGGGTGAAAAAGGGAACACCCTAAAATAAACATCCCACTGCTAAATTAGCCATGAATAGAAAAGTTGAAACAAGAAAAAAAGAAAACTAAAAACAAAGATGGGATGGTTTGAGCTGGCATCCCCAGAGTGCTGCGGATGGTGAGCTGGAGCAGCCTGTCCAGAGGGGTGATGGGTAATTCAGATTCCATATGCTCTGTGGCACATGCTGCTGTGCTGTGAGAAGCAGAGAAGCGTAAGGGGTGGTGGGGTGGCACAGAGGGGAGGGGGGGCGTGCTTAGTTTTATCAGTCAGCAAATGGTAAGAAGGGGTGTTGACGCCATTACACACACCTTACAGAACGACACAACCCCCTCCTCCTGGAGGCAAAGAGAGAGAGAGAGAGCACAGAAAGGAAATGGGGGGGAACAGAGGACACAACGACAAGAGACAAAATGCAAAGCAAGACAGGTGTTAGAAAGTCGAGAGAAACATGCTTGGAAGTTATACGAAGCCGTGGGGGGCTGCTTCTCAGGTTGGACTGACAGACTGTCAGGTTGACAGGAAAAACATATCCCCCACAGTTCAAGCACAACACGGGATTTAGGTGTTCAACGCTACACTTACTAAAATGTGTCATTCCACATCAGGAGAAGGGATCAAGGGTGGTTAGAGGTGGGAATATGCAACGTCCCTGTTGGGTCAGCAGGCTTTCACTTCAAATATATCATCAAAAAAATGATATGTTACATAGTAATGACAGAAGACGGTTTAGCAGAGAGCTGATCTCAGAGGGGGAGGCTCGAATTTCCAAATTAACCAGCACCAGCTCTGCTTAAGTGTCTTTCAGAAATCCCATTAGCCCTGGGGATTTGACACTGAAGCTAACCTGTTTGAGTTCTCTTGCCTGATGAACATTAGCTCTAAGGAAAATCTAAAAATCAAATTAAAAGTGAATTTCCTTAAAGCCTAACATGGACGTCGTAGACAGCGAGACATGAAAGTACAGACCTGTTTGCCCCCCATGGACTCAAACATCTTCTCCAGCTGGACACGAAGCTGCTGAATGTTGTTGAGAATGATGCAGGGCTGCAAAACAAGAACAGTGAATTTGACTTCATTCCTTTTTGTAGGACACTGTACTATCCACTTGTCTGAAATAACCTCAGCTTGTAATGATGTCCTGCAACAGCCTAACAGTCAATTTCCTATTTTACAGCTGTTTGACATTGTATAGTTATGGTCTGTGAGCTTGAGACCTGCCCATGTAATTGAAAACATGATACAAAATATCAGAAAATCACAAGGGTAACAACTGTAAAATCCATCACTTTTGATTTCCTGACACATCATCTATACAAAGAAGAAAAGTGCCTGTGCGACAGTCAGCAGAGAAATGCAATACATAACACAAGAGAGAAATGCCCTCACTGAATGTGTCAGCCATTATCGATTCTTAGCTCCACCACAAGTTTAACAGATGACAGACATTAATCACTTCGCTTTTTATGGAGCCTGAGAATAATTCTACAGGGTTCTCAGACACTCACATATTATGTACTTTATCTGCTAAAAGAACAACAGAAGAATACATCTCAATTATTGTATTGGTTATGGACATCCCTGAAATTATAATCCTGTGCCTCAGAGGACGGGGATGATTGGTGTCTTTCAAACCCAAAAAAACCGACAGCTTCTCTGCGGCAGCACATAGTGGCTTTCTATCTGCTAGATTTATGAGCATTTTTGTGCTGAAGCAATTAGATATTTTCAATCTGAATAGCACCGGAGAATTCCCACAGCTGCATGTTTATGAATTGAAGGAGGTTAGATAACATAATATTGCAGGTTTGATGTGCTGACACGTGCACTGGGTCAACATTAGCATTTAAATGCTCTGATATGCTTTGCATCCTTAATGATAGATGTCTCATGCTAATGAACCTTTAATGGTTGTATATACATTAAAGGAGCACAAAACACTTTCAGTGGTAGAATATTTGGCTGCTTTTCGGAAATGCGGTATAGCTCTCGCATTCCTGTCTGTGTCATCAGCAAAAAGTAAGATTTTAAAAGTAAGTTTTGGCTTCTATCCTAGTTCTGTCTTCTGGTAGCTGTGCATGACACATAAACAACAACAATAACAATAACAAAAAAAAAAAAAAACGGAACAGAAAATGAGAGAGTGACCGTGTAGCAGACAAAAGGGAGAGTAATCCTGGACAGTACTGTAAAAGCAATTTTGCTTCTGTGCCTATAGAGGGACTCTTAGAGCTAAAAATGACAATGGTCCTTTGTTCCTTTGCTACTTTGGAAATATTTTTTTTCTGTATATCCTAAACTTATAGCAAATATTTCTCATTATCATTTCATCAGTAATCTTATACTCAAATCCCAAAGGAAGCTGAACGTAGCACCACGCCAGTGTCTTTGACTTGCAGTCCTTCAAGTCAGTTAGAGTTATTGTACCAGAAGCACCCTGCAGTGGCCCAGAAGTGACCGTCCACCCAGCTCCACCAGAGATACAGGTAGAGTCTAGTTTGGTAGACCACACCAATTTGCACACGTCACATCGAGTTGGCAAAGAGAATCTGGCGAAATTTCAACAACTAAAAAGAAACAGGAGTGGGCTCAGACTTGTAACACTGGCAGTTCAGGTTTCCTTCAGGTAACTTTGTTTTCTCTCACAAACCCAGCCTACAGAGCAAATCTTCGCCTGTTGACTCTGTTTTATAAAGCTTTATTAAACATGATGGGACACCTTTGCCAAGTGCAGGTTCTTCATATCAGATTAGCAGATTATCTGGGAGGTTCTGAACTATTAAGTAGCACTCTTCTGCTGCTGGGGCTTTGTCCCCTGACCAGCATCCAGACCCGGTAACCCAAAACCTTGACTGATGAGCTATCTCTGCCACTTTGCTGTACAATATGTGAGATGAACAAACTTGAGAAAAGGGTTAGTTTTCTCTAACTATTCTGTGCCTCACATTTCATTTTCCCCATCATCTGTCTCTTTAGTCATGTCAAGGGAAGGGACATATCAGATGTTCTCTGGAATAGCCTGACAATACTAAAGAAACAGCTGCCTCTTCTGCTCCAGCACTGTCTGCTACCTTTTATTTCAGCTTTAAAGACCAGTGTGAATAATTAGGCCATTCACAAGCCTCTGTGTTTAGTCATCTGTCACATTAAACTGCAGACAGAAAATACCAATGACCTGTCCTTAGCAACAATGAATTGAGAGAAGAATAGCTGCATTTCTGTTAAAAGAGACACTCTTAAAAAAGCATTTCAGAGGACAGATCATGGCTCTGGTATTTGAAACATTTATTCACCGTCTCCATGCCAACTGTGAAGAGAAACAGTAATCAGAGAAAAAACATCATTTGACTGAAGAAAACTTAATATAACCTTTGCATTTTCAGACACATTTTAGAGTGTGCACTTACCACATTCTCCTTATTCAAATACAATGGAAAGTCCTTGGAGATGATTGCAGCATACTGCAGAAGAACTTTGTTGATAGTCTGCAGGGATTGAGACAGAGGCTTTTATAATGATTTCTTTGCTATTCTATTAATGAATCTCACTTTAAGACAGTAATTGCCTGATAACAAGTTGATAATATGATGAATAAGCAAAACAGACTCATCAGATCTAAGGCAAAGCCTTTAACTGTGAGTTATCACGCGCTACAGGAATATTCAGGGTTCACTAGAAGGCCAGTTCATGGAGCCTGACCTTTGCAAAGCGGCACATGAAGTGAGCCAGAGCCTGTGGGTTTGGGCATTCCAGCTTCTTGATGATCTCAAAACTCTGGTTTAGCTGAGTGAACACATCCACCACTGAACAGGAAAAGAGGGCGTGCTCCGAGGTCTGCTGGAACTGAAACAGAAACAAAGAGTTGGACACAAGTTTAGGCACAGAGAAATAGAAGAGAGAAGGAGGGAAGACAGATGGAAATTCTCACATTTTACATCTCATAGTGGTGCATCTTTGTTTAGGACAGTAAAGAGACACTTTGCTGACAGGGATGACCAATCCATAACAAGTCCTCTCACTGCTGATGACCCTCCCGTGGCCTAACCCTAACCTGAACATGACACACACCTCACTGCACGAGTGTGAAGTCTTTCAATCATATATGAATTCCTACATGTATTCACCAGAAACGATTTATTTAAGACAGTTTATTTAAGACTTATTTCAGACAGGTTTATTTAAGACACAAAAAATGGAAAGCATGCATTCTAACCATCCAACCTTGCATCATCAAAGAAGACATCGACCCTCCATTTTCAAACACCGCTCTGCTCCCTGCTGAGTATCCGCATGTTTCAAAGCCATTACACAAGGGCATATGAGATGTTTGCATTATTCAGCTTCAATCATGAATAGATTTTAACTTTAGAAAACAACAAAAAAAGAAGCATTAAGCATCTTTTGACAGGAGCAGTTATAAAAGCTGTTCTGTGTGCTTAAATGCATGGGACAGAAAGCAGATATCCCTTAATTTAGATAAAAATAAATGCAAAAGAAAAGAACACAACTGTCTCAAAATGCATCACATATTGTTGTTTTGTGAACCTTTTTGCACCTTTCCTGTCATTATTTTGATGTGCTTTTTTTTTACCCAGAAAAATCACGTTTTCCTTGCTGTTTCATATCCATTTTTCTATTAAAATGTAATTTAAATTCCTGTCTTGTCTGTCTTTTCTCAAGCCAAGAGGTGTTTTTGACTATGCAAAATATCCTTTATCCTTCCATAGCCTTCTTCCTAATAAGTAAATCAGTCTTAGCAGGCTGTCCTTGGGAATAAAAAGCAGTCTTAAGTGGCTTGAATGGAAAAAATATATAGTTACATCTTCAGAAATAATTTAAGGCTATACTCACTCCATCTTTCTTGTCTCTTTCAAGTGCACCATTAAGGAAATCCATGGCAACATCCTCATTCTCATCAAGCCACTGAATGACAAAGGGCTCGAACCACCTAGAAAAAAGAAAAAAAAATGATATAATTGAAGACTAAAACTACATTGTTTTAGTCTGAAGCATGACATTGGCAAAAGCTCACCACATGAGAAATTCACAGCCGTACACTTTGGGGAAATCCAATCAAACTGATGACTCAAAACTGGACCAATCTCAGTGTAGTTTTGATCAAGGTTGCAGTTCATGCAGGCATTGACATCAAGTTTGCAGACAGATCAAACTCAGACGACAGCAGAGGACAAGAAAGGCTGGGACGGGAGTACAGTGGCTGGCAGAATAGTAATGCTCTTCTGCCTTTCACTTTGCCGTTCCCCCTCGTTTAATGTAATACCTGACTTTGTCCTCTGAGCAACGGATGTCCCCACAAAACCGCTCTGTCTGGGCTGGGGGCACTGCCACATGAGGGAAAACCAATAAATTAAGGGAATGTAACGTTGGAGAAAACCAACACGGACAGGTGGATGGAAGTAAAAGACTGTATGTGTGAGAGTGTGTGTGTTTGTGTGATGAATACGAAATGACGCTGGAAGAATCAATCCTGCACGAGATGGTGTTGAGTGACAGTGTTGGAGACAGGGAAGGTGAGTCATTACTCTGACATATTGGCGGGATTGGAGAGGGCACCACATCCCCCTCTTGTATTCCTCGTGTTTATATCACAGCTTGCTTTGCTGCACATGATTTTGCATGCACAATGGGAAACATGCTTTTAAGCTATAAATATGTCTCCTAATCCAAACAATCAACAACCACCTTGTTCAACAGCTTGCTGTAATGAACTGCCAACACAGATCACATGAACATGACCAGTTTACAGATGCAGTGAAAATTTCTGTTTTTTTTGGGCAGTCTTCAGTTTGAAAGTGAAGATACTGAGGCTCATGTAATCCAGGTTAAATTTATTTATTTAAATTTATGAACAATGACTGTCCATGAACACACCATGGTAGTAACGGTACATCTCACGTGATCACTATTTGCCAGTTGTGTGCATTGTAGCACTTGTTATAAATTTGTAAAGTGTCCCTGACTTTCTTGCCACAGAGCAGCTACTTCTAATGCAGGTTTTCCACCAAATGTGTTTTAAAGTTATGCGCGTTATCTAAAATGCTATTCAAAATGAAGCCATCCTGTGCCTCAGTGTGTTTTTAGTATAATTGGTTCTCATGTATTTATATTTCTTGGCTTAGGCAATACACATTAATGGAAGATGACCTTGTGGGGTTTGTTTGTGGGTATGTTTCTGAAAAGAACTTGTTGATCACTAGGTTAACTGTTTACCCAGAAATAGTGATGAAACTACCTGGTCTGAACTGAATCTAGTGGCCCCGTTCGTATAATAAAGGCCAAGTGGACCAGTCTGGGTTTTGAATTGATGGTGAGCTACTGAAGGAGCCTGAAATAGCTTTTTCTAGCCAACAACCTTCTCTAGCTGGTCTGGTGGGAGGCAGCCCAGTCCACCCGCACCACTTCACTCACGCTATTGCATCATTAATCTGCTCATATTTAAGCACTAATGTTTGGACTGCTCTCTTGTGTGGGTCATAGTATAATGTGGGAATCCATTATTCACTGTTTTGAGGTTAAATGCACGTCTTTGCTTTTTCTTGTTTCACTTAAAATATTTACACTGCAATTTATCTGAACCTTCATGAACCTAACCTTGTCTTCTTCCATTTCTGGCCAAATATCCATATAGCAACTAGCATATAGCCTTACTATGATGTCTGTAGATTAGTCACCTATAACTGTTCAATCTTCATATATATTGTAAATGATCAATCGCACCACTGTTTGATGAGAAAAGCCAGATTAAGTTTTCCCAGGAGACGGCTGCTGTGAAGGCTGCATGGATCCCGAAGACGGAAAAGATGGAGAAGATGCCCATGTTGTTTAAGAAATATTCACAAAATCAAGTAAAAAGGGACAGCTGTTTGGACATTATGAATGAAAATGCAAGCAACTTGTCTTTCTTGTCATTGCTTTGTGAGAATAAAACATCAAATAAATAGGGCTTAAATAACAGAGCACTTTGTTTTACTTTTCTACATGCAAGGACGTGATGTCTGAAACACGTCCAACCGTGGTCGTGTGTACAATCCAGAATAGGAGGAAAACAAGGAAAAGAGAGGTCGACCTTCTAAGTTGTCAAGGCACAGTTGAAAAAGCAGCACCAGCATCATGGAGCTGTGGTGCATTTGTGCATATGGCATCTGGTAACTTGCACACTTGTGTTGGCGTCATAAAAGCTAAACAATAAAGATTTTAGAGTCGCATATGCTTCTAGTCAGAGAAGGCAGCAAGTGACAAAGTGCATATTGCTGAGCATAACTCTGATGTAAAGGAGACTAAACTGGGTATCAAACTTTCCAGCCTGCAGACCAGGCTAGGACCTTGCTGAAAGGTTTTGACACAAAGTTAATAAACAAAAACATTCCTCTTTATGTTTTAATAATGCAAATCACTGCATTTTGTTTTTATCACATTTCATGTTGAGTCTCAACTTGAACTTAAGGGCAACAAAATATCACTCTGAACAGCTGAACATTACACTTTATGCTCTCATTGCTCTTTTTGTCCTTGATTGGTCCCTGTATGAGTTTTATTCTCCTTTTACTGACGTTTATTTCTGTTTTTTACTACTAAAATAATTTTCCTGCTAAAAAATATTCTCACTTTCGACATAAAAAGGCTTGAGTGATGGTGATTATTTGAATGTAGAGGATAACAATATTACAAATTTAAGCATCTAATGATGGTATACAGAAAAATGCACACATTGTTAAGCTTCAATAGGTTCTGTTTTGGACTGTTCATAAAGTGCTGTACCATGCGTGAAAGTGTATTTTTGTGGGTGTGAATGCAGAAGTGTGGGATAATGAGAGGACACTTACAGAGAATACTCAGGTGGTACACCTTTGAAGGCCGGCAGCTCACGCACATACTCATTATGGAACCATTTGACCTTGAAGTGAAGATTCATGTATTCAGTGCTTTTGCATAGGCGGTGCTTGTCATGCTCTGAAATGCAAATGAAAACAGGAGAGGGATATATTGGTAAATATAAAATTAAAATATATCACAAAACATTTACGAAAGAGTCAAAAGTGTTCAACTAAAGTGCTCTGGTGCGCTTCAAGAGACTCACATGAACACAAACGGACAGAAACAAACACAAACTGATGAATGACAGACAAGCAAATATCCTGCAAACATTAAGCAAATAGTAGCAATAGTTGCTGATGAAGAATTATAATAGAAAACAGAGCCTGTGAACGAGTCCACCTTTCAATGATAATCATGAAGAAAAAAGAAGCTCTTTCATGAAACAAACTAAAGTTTGAAAAGCATCACAGTTCCACGTCAGATGGTCTGTATGCTGAGTCATTCAGTCCAGCTCACTGCAGACATTTCAAAACAATTTAGCATTTCCAGGGGAAACCCTGGAGAAGAGATGAATTATGATGTTGCAAGAGGACTAAAAAGATCAAAGAGAAAGCCAAAGAAGAAAAAGTGAGAAAGATACTGGACGAAACAGAATACACTGCTGTGTGACTGATGAAATGTTGGAACATGAGAAGAAAAAAACATGTATATATATATATATATATATACACACACACACGCACACACACACGCACACATGCATTGACACACACTCACATAGATAAAACCTACACAGAAGCAAAATTGTACAATGGCA
>JBAMYA010000018.1:14966945-14986626 GCA_037176975.1 Arrhamphus sclerolepis | reverse complement strand
GGGGAAAAAGAAAAAAACAGACGACACATATGGAGGGACACAAACAAAGGGAGCAAAATGACAAGCAGGACAAGAAAATGGTTCAGTTTATGGTCTGTGGGAATTTGTTGTAAAACAATGATTGACTTCACCTAGGTCAGTTTACACAGCGGTGAAATGATTGTGAAAACTTGTACTATTATCTGGGATCTTACATCTGCATGGAGTTTACCAACATCTCTTAAACCACCATGTAGTTTTTGTTGTTGTGCTGTGATGTACATTTGTCAAATACCTCTATTACTGAACATTTTTATTATTTTATAAAGTTCATCTATTGGTACTGTACAAGAACTTCTAATTCCACTATGACTAATATAGTCATATGATCTTACATAAAGATTCTTTATGCACAACTATAACATTTAGCATCCACTGTTCCAAGATCTAAAAAGCACAATAAAAATGAACAGTTGGACAGAATTGTAACTATACTCTTCTAAACATTTTTGAATGTGTGACTGGCATTAAATCCTAGACTTGTTTTTATTTTTAAATGCCATTTTTTGATTTTCTTAATAAAAGATTAAACACATAAAGAAACTGAATATGGTTTATGAGGAAGTGACTCCATGCAGGGCCTACATCATCTCACTGACAGTAATAAGAGTATTCAACATTATTTATGTAATATTGCTGCAGTTATAATATTGTAACCATATTGCTGAAAGTAAACATAAGACTGTGATGCCTGTTGTTGCAGTAAAATCTGTTTATCTTGTTAAGTGATTATACTCTATACATTTTAGCACAGCAGAGCCACAAATTTTATACAATATATGATATAATAATCTACGCTGTTTGGCACCGATTGTCTGTCATTGTAAGTTATATAAATGGAATGCTGTTACCGAGCAGCAGCATCATTAACATCTCAACATAGACTTCCTCTATGTAGAGTTAGGATTATGGTTACTCCCTGTTCCCGTTTTTACCTGAATGCTCCTCTTCTAAATGCTCTTCAGCCTCAGTGCTGCATCTGTGCCTGCCCTCCTGTCCTGCTCCAAGATCATATGGGCAATAACCAGATTACAAGTCCAGCATGAGAATTAGTATCCTGTGGTATCTTTTCAGACTTTTGAAGACTGTAAATCATTCTAAAGCAGCATGATTGCTTCTTTCCCTACTTGTTTTTTCCATAGAAAGTTTTATAGTATGATAAAAGATAAAAGTTTGGTTTTAGATACATGTTATAACAATATAACTTCACAATTTTGAAAAACTGAGCTGATAGATATGCGTTGAGTTGCAAAATGACAGAATATACAAATTCATTTAATTCACTTCAAATAAGTTTGGACTTGGAACAGTTCAGTACACACTAATGTGAGTCACCTATGTAACAGAGTTCCACAAACCTGCATTTAAACACCTAATGTTCATCGAAAGTCCGTCTTTAAATTAAACATGTGAGAGCTTAATTCAGAACATGTTGTCATGTTGTTCTTTTCCTGCTTGTCATCTTTTATGTATGTGTTTGGTTGATGTTTGATCATTTATAATCAGAGCAAGCAGATCACACACACACTGATGCAGCACACAGGAACCCAGTGGACACATGACCCACATGAATTCAGCTGCTGGGATCATGACAAACTGGAGGTGTATGCCATGGATTTTCATAAGACTGATTGCTTACACCTGAAGAACAACATTGGCTGATTGCCTGAATATGAGGTCATTATTGTACGTCATTAAATAGGAGCTAACCGAGTACTGTAAAAGCAGTATCCTCTAGTTGGGAGCACCAGTCAAAACTGGTAGTTTCTGCTGGATTTGGAGCTTTTGGAAGATGTGAAAAATTATGGTTTTGAACTTTGACAGTTCAAAACTGCCACTGATTCAATTCAGAGGCACTGATTTAGTGTGAGGGTAAAGACAAAAGGGAGAAGAATGTTGATCCTCAAAAGAAATTCCAGGCTACATTCCCGTCTATTCGACAAGAAAAAGATCAACACTGACGGCAACATGAGTGATGATCCCGTTTACTTTTAATGGAATAACTGCAGGAAGCCATACTGCAGAAAGGCACATGTTTGCAAAGCCTGGAGGAGGATGTCAAATCTTCAGTAGCCGGGTAGCACCAGTTGTCCTCCAGACATCTACCATTTAGGTCTCAATAAACCAAACTGGTTATCCATCTCTTTCAGAGGGCACCTACATTAGCACTATGATCTCTCTGAATTTCATTTTCATCAAGTTCAAGTGATGTGGTCTGCCCCCTTCCCACCCACCCCCACCCATCTTCCCCAAATGTGTCTTTATTCCAAATATTGTACAGAGTCGTGTAAACTGTCCTGAATCTAATGAAAGTCTAATGGGTCATCACAATCCATCCACTTAGTAACCACATGACACCTGGGATGGTCCTGGGATGGCAGACAGTCATGTGAGAATACACACCAAACAGTACAAATGGCCTTTGAGGCATGTGGTCTGTGTTTGTGGTGTCTTTCTACATACAATTATGTATCCAATTGGTAGACTCACTTACATTATGTTTGTGACACATTTTATATACACACACGTGCACACTATGACAGGGTGAAAAGTGAAGTTGTAGTAGGACGCCCTAACACGAGGACACACACACCTGGTCTGGCACATATATAATTATGGAGAAGTGTCATAGTAATGCAGATGTACATGTAAACAAAAATATTACATTAACTTTTTTTAATGCCATAGATCTAAATCTAACTTTTTTTTGGCTCAAAAGTAATTTAACAATTGATGGACAGCTGTTTCAAGTCCAGCTTATGTCTTTTTGCTATTAAAAAGTGTCTTCATTTCATTCTGTCTGCTAAATTCTACAGTGGCTTTTTAAAGCATTTTCTCTGGAAATCTAGTCATTTTCTCATCATTTTCTCATGTAGTTGCATCAAAAGTGGATGAATTTTCTTGATTTTGCTTTGAAAACTAACAGTTTCATCCAAAACTAACAGTTGGTTATACCATTGACAGTGTATGTATCAATAAAAATCATCTTTTTCCATGCACAATTTTTTTTCTTTTGTGACTGAGACTTGATGCATTGAGAAACAGCTGGAAAGGAGAAGGAGGAGCAGGATGCAGTAGAAAGAGACAAGAGATGCACCTATAAGGCTCCAGATGACAGTCATTTCCTCAGGAAGAACAGTGAGGGAGCTGCTATGTGCAACTCTATGTGTGTGTGCACTGGAGTGTATTTATGTTCTTCATGTGGTTGGGTGTTGTGTCTGTGATGTGGTACATTCTCATCTACATTTACATTGTGTGTAGAGATTGGTCTCCTGTGTCAGTAAACATGCAGAAACAGCTTTCAAGTCTTTGTGGGTGTGTTTGCACTCAGAGGGATTTCAAAGTGAAGCTACAATCACAGGCATTCATGTTATGAAATAAATACCCATAAAACACACACACACACACACACACACACACACCCACCCCACCCCTACACCCAGCAGGGCTCTACCATTAATGTCCTGTTTCAAACACCAATCATCACCCACTTCCTTCTCTCCCTTCTTAACTGTTGCTTTTCCTCTTTTTTGTATTGACATTATGAGGAAACTGGGATGGGTAATAAATGAGCAGACCTGGCACAGTTTTACTACAGAGGGACCCGAGTCTTGGCTGAGGTTACTGTTATGGCTTTTTCAGGAGCCAGTTAACCAGAGACGCTACAAAACTAACCAATAAATACGATGATTAATTGCATGTTTCCAAAACTAGTTCTGCAGAATGCTGCAGTCCACACAGCAGCTGGAGTGATGTAGAACCAGCTTCAACAAAGAGGAGCAGGTCATCCAAAATCAGTTTTGTTTGATACAAGTACAATACATACAAATATGCAAAACAAAACAATATGAACACTAAAGAATTAGGGTTTGTTGCAGCGCATAAAACAGTTGCAGGGCTACTTATCTGTGATTGTGTAAGAGGCTCTAAACAAAATGAAAATTAGTGTGCACTGAAATGGGGTGTTCCTCTCATTAAGAGGGCTGGTAAAGACACAAACAAACAATACAAGGGAAGTCAATTTAGAAAAAAGCTAAATTTTAATTGATTTCCCCCATTAAAGAATTTTTAAATGCACCTTATCATAATGCAACCCACAGAACAGTTGAACAAAAACTGAAAGAGCATAAAACGCTTCTTAAACTTCTGCCACCACAGCAACAAAACTGATTTGTCTGCTAGTAAGCCGAAAATTAAAGGCATAAAGATCCCTGTCAGTTGCAGGAAGTACTCTTCAATAATAATAGTAAGTCATTATAACCTCTTTATTATAGCTTCTTAGATGTTATGCATTTGATGAGCCACCGTTCATCATGCCATCATGGCAGCCTGATAAACTCTCCCTCTGCTCAGTGTCGATCTTATTTTCATCAAAGCTACAAGAGACATTAAGACTAAAAAAAAAAGAAAAGAAATATGCTGCTGCCAAAGTATGAGTCGAGTAGGCAATGTATGACTTTGCATCGTGATCTAACAGCCTCCGCTTACTGACCAAAACATCATAAATTATTGTCCATCATAATAATCTTTATGGTAATGTCAGCAAATTATTTCTGCCCATACCACCAAATCAGTTTTTAGCTCTGGCTCTGATTTAATGAGCGTAGCACTTGGCGGTTTAGTGCAAGAGGTTAATGACCAAGATGGCTGAGATTAATTGCAAGTAAATGCTAATTAGAGAAACAGCTTTTGTTGTTTTAGATCCCCACTCGATTTGGAGCAAAGGGTTAAAGCTTATGTTTGACAGGTCAAGGATGACGCAGCAATATCAGGACTTAATTGAGTACAAAATAAATATATTATTTTGTTGCCTGACGACTAAACCAAACATGAGAGATAATAACTCAAATTTGTAGTTGAAAGCTCCTGTTATGGTGTGATTCATTACTTAATTTTAATGGTCAAAGTTAAGTAATAAGCTTTCTGTTATCAGCAGAAAGCAGGCTTACCTATTATGCTGATTTTGGCAGACCACTTGGAGGTCCCGTCCAGCACAGCCTGCTTGGCTGTCTTCAGATGGGTGGCAAAGTCTTCTTTGGAGACTTGGAACATCTCCTGGATCACTTCAAACACCTCAGGACGGTTCTTCTCCCTTATCTTCATGCGCTCCTTCATAGCCATGATAATATTCTGGGTCTTGTCTTCTGCTCCATGCTTAGAGCTCTTCTCCACAGCTCCTACAAAAAGCCAAGACTTTAGGCTCAGAAGTTATACATCTCATGCCTATTGATTGTATGTGTACACATCTAATATTTTTCAGCAAAAACAACTTTTAGCAAATAGCTTTTTGTTCTAAAATACTGTATGTAAGTGAACCAGGTGAGTAAACACTGAGAACAGCGTGACAGTTCATAAGAATTCATTAGCTAGACTGTGAAAATTCTATATTATTGTTATAATATAAATATCGTTTCATATGAATGTGAGCGTGTAAGACCACACTTGCAAAGACTGTTTCCCAACATCTAAATATCATGTACAGTATGGCACATTAACAAGTGCAGATTGAAATGTGATAATCCTGGTTGCTATAAAACAAAGGGTTTTATAGCCTGGGTGTGGCTAATCCACAAAAAGGTTGCAAGCAAATATTGTCGGGCAATCCTGAAACCTCACATTGATCCTATTACTCTCTCCTTTAATAACAAGGATGGGCCTGATTGAAAAAGCTGACTGGGTGTTGTAATGAGTGCTAGCGGTTCAAGGAGCAACATAAATGCATGCTTGCGGCTTAGAGTGATAGGACATAAATTATGTACATTATGTATATCACACGAACCATTATAATAGGCTTCTAAAACTTTGTAGGAGTACAGACAGCGATGGAGGCTGTCAAAGCACAGGAAAGGAAGAAGCTTGTCTCTGCTGACAAACCCATGTAATTAGATGTTATGTAAATGTCGCCAATAAAAAGTAATCAAACACATGCCACTGCACTCATAATGACACGTTTCTGAGAACCTGGAAAACCTGGAGAGTTCATCCTCACATCAGAGCATGACTGCAGGTGAACGAAACCTACTCTCAGCTTGAGTGTGTTTGTGTATAAATGAATCTGCTCCCTTACTTTGTAAACAATCTGCATTGAGCAGGTCCTGGCACTTCTCGTGACATTTGACACCACACTCAGAGCAGCGCATGCCCTGACGAGCAATGCCCCACAAGAGACCCTCGCACTCATGGCAGTAGGTGGGAGCAGTGGCCGTCCACACTTCAAAATTATGGGGCGTCGTGGATGAAATTGGGTAGATCAAGGCCTGGAGAGTCTTCTTGAAGACGTGGAGTTTCTGAAAGAAGAGAAACAAAAGAATAAAAAAGCTATGAAGACAGTGATGTTTCACTGGAGAGTTTTGTTCTAGATTCTGTGGCTTGAATTGGCACAGAATTATTGTTTTTCGACCATTAGAAGTCTTACATTTTGAGATCAGTAACTTTGAAGGGCATTTTGTTGGCCCCCTTTATCAAATCAAAAGCCATCGTTACATCAGCTTAAAACAGCACCCCAGCTCAGAGGCTTTGTTCTCACTGAGTGGTTTCAAGAATAAAACTCCACAAACCAAACAGTAAAATCGACAAAAGGCTTTTGTCGGCTGACTACTGTGTAACAAAGGCTTCCTTTGAATTGGAGTCTTCGTGCAGCCCATCAGCAAGGACTAGAAAATGGGCAGACTTGCCAAATTTTGAAGGTAGAATCAATAGATGCTGTAAATAAGCTTTTTAATGCGAGCATTTTCTGGATTGAGGGACAGAGGCAGAGCGAGAGCATTGCAGAGAAACAGAAGATTTATGGGAGTTAAATAAATCTTCCTTGTTCTCCACTACTGAGCTGCACTCCTCTCCCTGTCCAGTCATCCTTCCCTCAGCAACCCTCCTGAGTGCTGACAGTAGGCTTCAACACCTGAGCAGTAGCTCTGTACTTTAGCCAAAGTACTTCACTGCCTACTCCCACACCCACACCCACACACGGGCAAATACATTTGATGATCGGAGATGCTTAAATGAAACCAGAGGACAAGAGCATCAAAGATACTAAAAAGCTTTGCTGATACAACAAAGAGGCTGCTGAACGCTGGAGGACCTCTAATGAAACACAGAGGGTGACAGAAAAGTCGCTGTTTTTAATCTTTAGACTATGAGATGAAGCAGATGTTAAAGATTTATCCAAAATTTGCGCACAGCTAGACTGGAGCCATACCCAGAAACCTGCGACTCTGCATATTTAAAACTGAACAATCGAACACTGACAGAGCCTTTAGGACGCGAGTGAATCAAATTCTCTACAAGCTTTGGGAATCCCATGGCCCTCTCACTCACAATGTCTCAGTGAGATGGCTGAGATGCTAAATATCTACTTTTATAGCCTCTATTTTACCAACAGACCAACTGTTCTTCTTCTTCTTTTTTTTCCCACGCGTTTCCCTCTCAGTCTCCTGACTGTACAGCAGATGTGAGGAGAGTGCTGCATGTGTCAGTCTCACGTGTTACACTGCGAGGCAACCCTGGTGATTTTGTGCAAGACGCTTCTAGAATTGATTGACAGCTGCAGCCTGTGCCCGAGAGTAACAAGACAAGGAAGAATCTAATCTCTCCTACTCATTTCACCCCTCCTTTCCAATTTCACCACCTATTGTCCTTGTCAGCTACTTCATAAGACAGCTCTACCCTCCTCATCCTGCTCCGGTCTTCTGCTTTAGTTGTTAACTATTTTACAGTTGCAGTCCTAACTGGGAGTCTGTGTATTTTCTTCTTTTTACTCGTCACAAGACCCAGGTATTACACCAATGCATCTTAGGCTCAATGTAATATATGTTTATGTGAAACAGGATCCCCCCAAAACATCTCTATAGCTGTAGCAAGCCTGGTGATTTGTCAACAGACTTGTAGCAGCATATCACATCTTATTTCCCAATATCCAGTGACTCCTGTCAGACTGGAACTTCCGTCCTTTTTTGGTAAAAGTCAATCCCCTGTCTCAGCAGGTACACATCACCTCTCTTTATGTTGACTCTCATGGTTAAAACGCCATGGCGCTCACATCGCATGCAGCTCAGAACACTGAGTGGACTAACAGGCAGTCATAATGCTCCTTTCTGCTCTAAAAAGCTGATCGAAGCGAAACACGATGGAGAAAAAGAGCAACATCCAAAGCCTGGGCTGTACGTCAGAAATGACAGAGACTTTTTAACTAAACTTTATAATGTTAAAGGAAACAAAAGCTAGCCGAGCAAAGAAAAAAAAACCAAAAAGAGTGTGGAAGAAACAAGCACACTAAATAGATTAAAACATTTCTCGGGGGAGTGCAGATTGTTCAACACGGCTGCCTGAGCAGCAGCAACGGGGCCAGGGGGTCATGATGACGGATCACTTTCTACCCTGCTGTCTGTTCTCTTTGTTTCCTGGTTTTGATTCTTTTCTCAGAATTCATTCAAGCCTCCTTTTCTCCCCTCTTTTCCTAATTCCTCTACAACTGAACGGCATAGAGTTGTTTGCAGCGTGCTCACTCTCATCTCTCACTGGAAAACACTCTGCTGGACTTAATGCAGCAGATAAAACTCTGACATCTGCTTGCCCTACTTACCAAGAGCACACCATCTACAGCTTTACATGGAAGTCATTTCCCTTCAGCCAATCATTAAACATTTCCTCATTGGGCTCCAGATCAGAATATTGGACAAGTATCACGAGAGATCAAGTCATCAGAAATACAGTCTCTACAGCTGCCCAAGAATCAGCTCTGATAAAACATCAAATAGCCTCATTTAGATAATTTCTCCTTCATCTGATTGTTCATCCCTAAAGCGAATTTAGTCACACCCATGACTATTACCAAGCAATCAAGACCCTGTCAACAAAGTGCAACTGGGCATGTGGAGCATGAGGGTGAGTGAAGTGTGTGACAGCCCATGTACACAAATCAGCACACACACATAGGAGGCTATAGTGAATATATGAAGCACACATTTAAATCCAGTAATGTTGCAGGCTTAGTCAGAAGCATGTTGCAAATCAACACATATGACATTTTATGCATCTTTCTCTTGCTGAGAAACTGCTCTCTCTCCTATTGTCTGCCTCCTGTGTTACACCATCTTCCCTTAGGGAGGGAAGAATTGCAATCAATTAATGCAGGGAGAGCTTTAGAGGTCAACACAAAAGTGTCTTTTACCATCGACTGAGAAGTTCTGCCATTTTTTTCAAAGCTCAGTCACCCTCAATGTACAGTTCTTCTTCTTAATCAAAGAGCATTGTGTAAATGAAATGACCAGGGCAACCACTTTTTTCTGAACTCATGCAAATGATGCGACAGGAGAGCTGAGCAGAGAGAACGAGTAGCTGGCCAGAGAAGGTAATAGGAAAGCTTAGAAATGACAGATGGTAGCATGATATATGTACGTTCAAAGATAACAAGCAGACAACTACTATCTATTTAACTGTAATTCTTTGGGCCTCATGTTCTGGCAACATGGCTCCTGAGAAGCAATAACTACGCCAAGAAGAAGAAAGAAAAGTTTGTCAAAATTGCAAATATTCAAACATGACTCTGCAAACGTAACAAGACCACACAATGAGCAGTACACTGGCTAACAAACTCACAACAAAATGTTCCCACATCTTTCTTTGCAAAGGTTCACGTTCTGCGCTTACGCTTTCAGGAGCTCTGGAATCCTCCCACAACACAAAGAAATACATGTTATCTTAACTCATTATGCTAAATTGGCCCTGTCCAGTTTGTGCCTGAATATCAGGCAACTGCCAGCTGGGTGGATGGAATCACATAATGACCTCCGTGTACTCACCAGATCCTCGTTATTTAGGGTGGAGCGGTTCACCAGAGCGAACGAGATGCCTGCCTTTCGAGCAGCGAGGGTCTAAAGGAAGAAGATGAACAGAGACAAAGCCATTTAAGCCATTTGCACTCAATACACGGGTGATTTTTAAACACTCCAAGGAGAACACTTATCTAAACCGAGCTAAATAGAGTGCTAGCATTTTGGTAAATGTAAAAGAACAGTGCACAGAGGAATCTCATGACGTATACAAATGTATACAACATTTTCTTTAAAATCTCTCAATACCACTTCTGAACACATGGAAGCTTTTAGATCTGCTGTGCTAGTAAAAGAGCTAATGACTATACTGCCCTAGTGAGTAGTGTTTAGCAACTGTCTTCATTTCTGAACTGTGTAGACATGTTTTATTTTAAAGAAAATATGTCTTGCTGTGCTATTAATTCGAGGAAAGATTTGCTGTGACTGCCTCTTGGTTGACCTGGAAGGGTTCGGAGGTGAAGCAAAGCTGCCTGAACCAGCTATCCTCACCCTTGTTTGCAGGCTGCTGGCTATAACCAGGGACACCAGCTGGACTTTTTCTGACTTATCGGCATCTATCTTACTTTTTGCAGCAGCTGGGTCTTCTGGTCAAGCAACTTGCACCCTTCAATCATTTAAAGAGCCTTCCACGTTGACTGTACCCACCACTAATGATGACGTCCAAAATGCCCAAAGCTGTCAGAGCTAAAACAAAAAGTCTACCAAGGCCTGCTGTCATTTGGCTGTGCCAGTAGGACTGCCCAACCTGCAAGTAACCGCCCGTAACCTTGCCCCGTGAGCGGCAGCTGGTCTCAGCAGGGCTCATCATTTCAGCTCCGGCAGCACTCATTTTGCATGTTGTTTAAGCAGCAACATTAGAAATGGAGGATGTTTGGACTGCTTTGAGCCGAGTGAATATAAAATAGTTGATCAGCATCACAGATGTGTTTCGCTAAGCCAGACAAGCTAAAATAGTTAACTGTGATTTACATAAGTGTATTTCAGTGAGTTTACCAGCCCTTTTTGCAGCATGGTGTCACACAATACAAGGAAAACAAACCTTCAACTTTGTGGGTGATGTTAAAAAGGACACTGTCCAGTTCTTCTTATATAACCTAGGGGGCTCACACATGAGCTTTTCTTGTGATATCGTGTTTAACAATGGTACCATAGATGAAGGGCAAAACTGGATAATTTTGATAAGAAATGGGGCTCTTTTATCAAGTATTGTAAATCACTAAAAACATAACCATGTGATTGACTGTCCCACCCCTTTTTTGTGCTTGTGAGAATTCTTTTTGGGTTGTAATTGTGGTATTATTAGGCACGACTGTTATTAATGTTGTTTTTTATTTTAATAATGCTTGTTTTTGTCTAAATTATGAAAAACGAGTGGAACAACTGCTGTGTGTTGGTTATGCCTGTTTATGATTTGTTTCCTCATTAGAAAGATTTACAAAAAAAAGAAAAAGAATATATATATACATATATTAAGAACTTACCAAAGCCTGTGATATATCCAGGTATTCATGAATAGAGGTTGGAAGAAAGAGAAAAACTGAATCAGACAAGGAGTGGGAGAGGGAAGTTTCAAACACAAACAGCAGAGGAATTGTATTTATTGTACATTCTGAGTGTCTCAACTGCCATGCAGGACTGCTGGTAGAGGCATAGAGCTCTAACGTTCCAACTGTGCATCAAAAGAGATTGTTGCATGATTCTTTATTCATTCATGCACTGAAGGTAACTAAACTGCAGTCATGCTTGGCATTTATATTCACTTCTCTGTTGGATGACGATTTGATCATATTTTCTGCTGTCTGCTCTGCACATTAATTTGACACAAACAGTGAAACACAAGACACACGCTCATGTATGAATGAAGCCAGCTGTACCGCACAACACCAACTCGCACAAACACACACACCCTCCTAAAAAAGAACACACCAACCCACACATCTGCCTAGACACTAAAGACTCAAACATATACCTGTACACACCCACATGAGGCACTCTCACAAACAAAAACAGGGAACACACACACAGATACACACGTATATGTAAATTTGCTGTTGTATTAATATTTACTGAGATTTGGTGAGCAGAGATCAATAAATCCCATACTGAGGGAAGATACAGAGGAATGCAGACATGGACAGCTGACAATATTGGATCAGTCTTTACCACGACCCTCTTGTTTATACAGCCCAGCTATGGTAAAGATCCATGGAAGCCATGGAAAATGTATAGGGGGCGTGACCTCTACATGAACCGTGATTGTTGATGTAAGTTTATCAGCATGCACCAGCACTGCTGAGGTTGCTGCGGGCAATACAATAAGACCCTGCATCCATAGATTATCTATCAGTGCTTCGTGAACAGATCAACTTTTTTCTTTTTTTGTTGCTGTTGTTGTTCATCGATATTTTTTTGCATCCCACCATAAAGCTGGGGGAGCCCTGCTGTCCATTCCAATCAGAAGCTGTTGCTGCCCTGAAGCAATCACACAGCAAATGAAGAACATTGACAGAGGAGAGGCATGATAGGGGACCAACTTGTTTGCTGACTATAGACTTCATCCCACGTGTAAAAGGCTTGCTCAGTGTCACTTTTACATGATTTAAAAGCCTAATACAATTAAATCAGAAGTCAATGAAGTCTCTCAGATATATTTTTGGGTTGAGTTGTCAACATTTCAAGTGGAATGCAAATTTTTATTTTTTTTTGGACACCCGCCGAGCAACTAAAATAACTAGTGAGCATCGGCAAGGCTGAAATCTGACAACTCACTGAAAAATATTACCCATAGCTTTTATGGGTCTATGTAAAATGGCAAATATACACGCAAAATTAAATAAATAAATGAAACTTTAAAAAAAAGAACCAAATAAAATAAACAAAACGACAACCCATACTTACCAAGACATTGTTGGTTATTATTTTTAATGAGAGATATGGACAAATACAGCATCAACTCATGTTGTTCATCATGATATAAACATTCATCAGCATCCATGTGTATGACATCAAGTTGCATTATGCATTTAGTTTCATTGCAAAAAAATATATAAAAAAAGAAAAGGTCAAACAGAATATTTTCAATATATTTACTCTGAATGATTTTTATGAATATTTCCACTGTTTTGCCTAAAACACATGAAGATGAGAGACAAATATACACAAGACTGACATAGTATAACACATACTGGACAGACAGGATAAATTACTGACATCACAACGATCTCTTGTCTGAGAGACACAAGCCATGTGTCACAGGCCTCTCTGTGGGATTTTTTTTTTTTTACTGACACATTAAGCTGCTATAAAAAAAAATTAAAAAAAATAAAAACTCAGTGTGAAGCATTGCTGTAATGAAATTATTCAAATACCTATTCAAGGGTTATTAATACTAAACTAAATGGAACTAAAAATACCAGATATACGCAGAAGTAGGATGGAGTAGATTTGATTGCTTTTATCGCTAATTGACTATATGGAAGCTTAATTTAATCACTATGTGTATTCTTTTATTTTACATGACATGTAAAATATATATTTCTGTGATGTATTAAATCAGAACACTAATTTACCGACAATTGTAATTAAAATTGTAAAAACTTGTTATAATAACATTTAATGACCATATTGTTGCAGTTCATAATTCATCACTAAGGCCATTATATAATGATAATGAACAAACTATGTCACTATAAAGCACAATAACCCATCAGGCTGCTTGTAAAGAAATTATTGTGCTCAGCAGGCCGCCATACTCACTCAGCACAGGATTCCACTATTGTGGCATAACATGGGGTCACTTAGATAGATTTAACATAAATCACACATAACCTTGTTGAAGCAGATGACTCACCAGGTCTCGGACAAGAGGCACTGTCCTCTTGCGGCGTAAATCTGGCATGCTGTCAATACCATAAAGAATGCTGCCAGCCCTGCAGAAGCAGACAGATTTAAGGTGTATTAATATCATAATAATGCCATGCTGGGCCAGACATTACTACGGTGAAAGGGAGGTCTTGATTTACACAGTGAGTAAACTCCATGGATCATGCCTCCTTCTGAACTTTCCCCCCCACCCCCCACCCCCTCTCTGCACATGGCACAGATTGCCTACAGTTCACTAGAATGAATGTGAGTAGTGAGGGCCCACTAATGCTGCAAAAACAGATGCTTTAACAGTATTTTGTCCATTCTACAATACCTCAGCATACAAGTTCTGTTGCACTCTATCTTCTCACTGCCTTATTTGTACCCCCCCCCACCCCCACCCTCCACCCCCACTGTTTTACCACCCGTCTTACTCTCACTAGCATCACCTCCGCTGTCACACAAAGCCTCTTTAATAACCTCAACATGACACCAAGGCCCCAATGCCTCCACACAGATAAAGCTCCTCAAGCTTTTCAGTCTGCACCCTCAGCAACATCAGTGGTTGAACCCAAAGATACATAATGCGACAAGCACAGCAGATCTTTGCATTATTCTCTGGACCCTTATTATGCACACTGCATGGTGCAAATAGCTGCATAGTTATGGAATGTACTGCAGTAATGAATGCTAAATATGATGATTATCTGTTTGATTCCACGTGGCATGACAACTGTGTGTTGCTTTTATCTCCCACTGTGACTTCCACAGAATATACCTCTATCAAAATGTTTTAAAAAGAAGTCTAGCAGACATATAAAGCCAACATTCCATGAATGTTGTGAAGGCAGTAGGCATTTTGGATATCTCCCTATCTTCTCTCTGAGGTGCGTTACATAGCAGGGGGCATGATACTTTGTGCTGCCTGCTACAGAACCAGCAGGCTTGAAACATTTCAGCAACATGTGCCTCAGCATGAGGGTAGCAAATTGCACAGAAGCTCAGATTTGTGTAATTGTGAACCAATGAGATCAGGAAGTGAGCCTACACTCACCCTCCAGACTGCAAACCGAGCACTTTGGGATCCAAAATACTGCGAGGCTACAGAGAAGAAGAAACACAGTGTAAGGCTAGAAAAAGCAAGTGCACTCAAACAAAACATAAAACAAACAGAGTGAGAAAAAAAAGGAAAGGCACGCTATGAAAGTGTATTTGGGAAACTGCAGGTCAGTTCAGGATGAGATAAATGACTCGAGAGGAGCATAGGCAGAGGGGAGGGAAGCACCACAGGCAAATCTTTCTACAACAATGTAATTTGTGGGCTCAAGACAGAGTTTTGCCGCTCCTGGTGCTTCGGGCTAGATTTGCCTATTGCGTAATATTTCCTCCACTCTAACCAAAAGCCTATTTAGAAACACATCATTTTATGAAAAATATAAAAAAAGATGAACAAAGGGATAACCAGTACAAAGTGACAGCAAAATGGCTTAAAGGCACATGCTACACTCTCTTCAGTCCCTACAGATATCAGTTTCACTTATCCAAAACAAAACAAGCACACACACTCAGTGATAACACCAGACTACATCAGATAGGACGCACACATTTCACCTCACATATGACAAAAAAGAAAAAGGTACACATGCGCATGCAGGGGAATCACAAGTTTCCAATGAGCTGATAATAAGCAGTGACTTAAGACCTGGGTATCCAAAGCACTGGTGTCTGAAAGAAAAATGACAAGAGGAGGAAGAATTAGGACAAATTATCTCCCTAGAAAATACGTACGCTTTGGACTGAGATCCACTTTTATCCTCTGATGACAGAATTCTGTCTGGTAAACACTTAATGCAGAAACTGAGACAACATCTACCTCGAGGAGAATGGCTTTGAATAGTGGAAATAAATTTGCAGTAAAACCAACAGAAAGCCATTGTAAAACCGAATGCTCACAGCTAGAAGTTGGAGGCTGTAAAGAGTATTCCCTGCGCACAGAATATTTTCTTTGAAAAAGAAGAATAAATTAAAAATATGTATGCCTCACAGTGATGTAGACATGGAACATTGGGCAAACATCAGCAGTTGGTATCATGCTGCCATTTTAGAGATGACAAGCAACAGGGTAAGACTGCTGCGATGTAATTACTGTGCTATTGATCCATGTGTGATATATGGCAGCGTAATCGCAATCTAATGTGTTACTAACAGAGTACAGCTGTTGAGAAGAAAAGATCAAATTGTCACATTGATTAAAATGAGGCGGTGAACATTTTGTTGCTGACATACAGTTACGGTTTACCACAGAAACAGCACCACGGTCTTACCTTTTATCAAAGTTTAAATAATGAAATAACCATGTTTACTTTGTTTGGTTTGTTTTTTTGTTGTTTTTTTTAAGTAAGATATACACTAAAAAAGAGTAATGACATTAGAGCCAGACAGATTAATTGGCCAGTGGATTAATCCGCTAACTGACTGCTAGCCATTCTTTAATAATTAACATCAACCACAGAAAAAAAATCCACATAATTCAACCTGTAGATAATATGCACACAAAACAAAACCACAACATGCTCATAACTAAATGACTCTACAAGCAAGACTCAGTATTCAGCCTGACCTCCAAAGAACCAAGCACAGATTCAACTTTTTTTTCTTTCTTTTTTTTAAAGGAACATACATTTAAAACAACCCCAGGGTCTATTATTAGACAGTAAAAAGTGCAAACTTTCATTAGGGACCAAAATGACATGAAGCAGAGCAGTTCTGATATGTGTATGCAGCAAAATGGCCGTTAATGTTAGCCCAATCTACCTACATCAGAACGAACTGCTATTTTAAGCTTCTGGCAAGAGTCAAAATGTCATTTCACTTAAGTGACAGTGTCAACAGGGTCCTTCCAGACAGGCCAAGGTCATTTCAACTTTGTACAAAAGGTACACATATATATTTACCAGAACATAGGCAAGTGTTAGAAGCAAAGGCCGTGAACGGTCCTCTTTGACGGCTCTAAATTTCACCAGCTTAGCTAACATTGCGAGCAACTTGAACAGAAAGCAGAAGCGAGAACTGGCAGTTGGTCTGTGTGTGATGTAATGTACAGAACAGATGTGATGTTGTGAATAAATCAAATCATTGTCAGTCCTACAAACGCCTTATGTGAATGGCTAACCTAGTACTGGGATTCAGTTTCTCAGAGTTTGGGAGGATTTGGATGTATCTGCAGGGATTCGACCCTCTCTAGTCCACATACAAAGTTAAACATAAGTCCATGCTATCACTTAAGTTGAATGACATTTTTGAGTTCTTCCAGAGTCTTAAAGTAGCAATTTATTCTGATGTTGCTCCATTTCCCCCCCTGTGCAAACATGAAACGTCATTTTGCTGCAAACATGTGCACAAAGAATTGCTCAGCTTCAAATAGTTTTTGTCCCTAATGAAGGTTTACTCTTTTTATCATCTAATAATAAACCTCAGGTTGGCTCTCAAACTGTCTTTTAAGTCAATTGGAACATACAGATAATTGCTCTGATAATTATGATTCATTTTTTTTAAACTTTGGAGCTAAATACCTATCTTATCTGTATGTACTTTAAAGCGACTGGAAAATTTATATGAAACAAAAACAGTTGAAGCGAAGTATATTATAATGTAAAATAACTGTCGCCATACGCTCATTTCAACATGATCCACTTCATTATATTTGATCTGTTTACTTGAAAGTGAATAGCTCCTGAATTCAGTAATATTAATCAATAACTATTAGAGTAAAATATATCTTGAATGAGAAAGCACTTATTTGATAGATGCCTTTATCCAGAGTGTTTTTAAGGCTATTAGCGTTGACCACAAGTGGATGTCTCATCATCATGAATGGTCCTTATGGAAGCACTGAAATTTTAACAACGTGGAAAATGCATTTTAGTCAGTACATATTAGATTGTAAAAACTGATTAAAATATTGACTTTGGTGGAGAAACACTTTCCATACTCCTATACAAAAGCTGAGCACTGCACCCAAAGAGGAGTTAAGTTGCAATTGGTACCATGGACAGCGATCAGCTAAGCTACTTTCAGCACAGCTGTACAAGATAAAGCCATCTACTCAACCAACACGCCTGCAGCCACACCAGATAAAAGCAGGCCACAAAGATAAGCTATAGGCTGCTGATATAAACCTCATTTCACAGTTGCCTGACATCTGTGGAACAAAAATGTAATTGATGGGTAGAAATCCTCTACGTGACTGTATGTGTGTTGTGGAGCAAAAATGTTGTTGAGGTAGTAACAATAGTAGTAAATCCTTTCAGATTCTGGGCTGAAACACATGAGCACACAGTACATAGAATGAGGCTCTGCAGAGCAAAAAACTTGCACCAGGATGATAGTATTACCAGGCCTCAAAGCCCCAACACACCCCAGGGGCAGACACATTTGTTCTTAGCAAAGTCTGTAGCTCAAACTTAAGACACACTATGGTGTCCATACATATGCGTATGCACAGATAGAGGAAAGCTGTCTAAATGAGCACAATAATTTCCATGATTTTCATGACACACTTGCTTTTACAGGTTCTTTGAGCTGTCATTGACAGTAGTATGCCACGGTACAGGCAAACACTTTCAATGCTTAAGGGCATGAAGGTATTTCCAAGCAGCGTCTCAAAAGCAGAGGATATCCAGACGAAACAGGAGCTCGGTCTGTGAAAATCTCTGAAAGCCTATGTTCCTACTTTGAGCTCAGGATACGTAAAAGGGTTAGATAGACAGAAAGAAACATGAATGAAATCGAAAATTCATTCGGTGTGTTTGGTGTGTTCTCTAAAAATGCTGCCTGAAAGCTTTAATAATGTTGGTTGCAATAAGCAGCCGAATTAACACGATTTACACAACATAAGATTTGAGTTTTTCTAATAGTGTCTTATCTTGTTATATTAAATATTTTATCACAGTAATATTAAATATATTATGTATATGGCTGGGTTAAATTAACACCGTTCATTATTTTCATGCGTGTTAGCACATGTAAAATAAAATTAAAAAAATGCCTAGTTTTACTTTGAAAGTTCTCTCCCCACAGAACCTGAACGCAGTCAACCGTGGGTCACAGTAAAGAATTGGCGGAGATCGAAACATGAAGAAAGGTAAATCTATCATGGACATTTTAACTTGAAATCTTTTCCAGACAGTAGAGTCAATAGAAGAAAAGTTATTTTGTAGACTTTGCAAGGCTGAATTTTTGTAACACTGGAGCAGTGTTGCCAAATGCGCGACTTTCTCTCTAAATTTGGTGACTTTTTTTGGGCAAACCAACAACCAACCAACAAATCTAGCGACTGTTTCTGGTGTTTTAGAGACTCTGACTTTCTGCTGTTACGGTGCATTCACATGTACGCCGTGTGTGCAGCGTCTGCATCCATCTCCATAGACTACAACAAGGTATCCCGGGTATCCCGCCCCTGACGCAGGAGCAGCCTGGGACCTCCCCGTCCCAAAGTCAGTCTCACAGCAGCCTCCCAGCACTCCCAGCTGCAGTCTGATAAGAGGCCGGTAATTTTGAAATCAGGGTCACTTGGTTCCAAGCCCAGATAAGGGAAGAGTTAGTAATTCTAAACAACATAAGTCTTTTGGTTAAATTAGATATTGTAACATTTAACAGTACAGGACAAAATTGATTTATATAATGTGGATCAAGACAAAGCATTTAAGTCATGAGTTTATTTTGAGAAGTCATGGTCTATTTCAATGATTAAAAAAAAAAGAATCAACAGAAGAAAGCTAATTTGTAGTTCTAAACATATTTGGGGTGTTGAACCAATTTTTGCCTCCCCCACAGTGTTATTCCTCTCCTGCAGCATCCATTACAGTTACCATCCATCCATCCATTTTCTATACCCGCTATTTCCTGTGCAGGGTCACGGGGGTCTGCTGGAGCCTATCCCAGCTAAC
>JBAMYA010000018.1:14942969-14966845 GCA_037176975.1 Arrhamphus sclerolepis | reverse complement strand
AGGTGTGTCCTTTCTACTGTTAGGAGAGTCTTCATGCCACTTCTCGTAATACCTTAACCTATTCTACCTGCACCATCATTTCAGTAGATTTAGTACTTGATGTATATGCCAGGGTGTACTTGGGCTTGAATGTTGCCTCAACACTGACTCAACTGTGAGTTGGATATATGCATCTGCTAAATGACCAAATGTGAATGTAAAGATAACATTCCAGGATCTTAGGCTTTGCTAATTAAATTTTACTATCTAATATGATGATTTAAAATTTTTATGACGGAATGCACCCAACCCTAAAAGCTCCTCTTTTGATTATATGTCTTTTTGTGAAAAAACAACAAAAACCTTCCAATCATACTCAACCTTAATATTAGGTAAATACAACCTCAGATGAGCAACAATATTTAAGTTTTTTCAGCATGTAAATATACATATTTATATATGTCATAAAACTACTACTACTACTACTACTAATTATAATAATAACAATTATAATAATAACGACAAAAACACTGTAGGCAATACTAAGTACCCTCTTACAGCTTTCACAAGATTTAAGAGCTACTACTCAGCCCTTGATGAATTGATCATCAGCAGGCTGACAGACTTCTATAAAACCAGACATTTTGGTAGTTTGCTGATCTTAAGTTTAGGTTCAGTTGTGTGCTAAACACAATACCAAAAGGAAAGGACATAAACACTGAGCAATCTTGGAGAAGCAATTGCCTAAATATGTATTTAAATCTGGAAAAGGGTATAAAATCACTTCCTAACAATCTGAAGTTTAGCATTAGATTGGGGAATATTATTCACAAGTAGTAAGAATGCAAGACAGTAGGCAGTAGACAATCTTGAATGAAAGGAGTGGACATCGTAGAAAATTTACCCCAAAGGTCAGAACACAGCTTAAAGAAATACATAAAACCCAAGAGTAACATCTCAGACCCTACAGGTCTCACTGAGAATGTTAAATGTTAATGTCCAGCACAGTTAGCGGAAAACTGAATGAGTGAGTCTTGTTTTTTGAAGGGTTGGCAGGAGAAAGCCTCTTCTGTCTAAAAAGAACTTACAAGCAGGACTGGGGTTCTCAAAACTGAAACCTCTGCACAGCAATGTCCTATGGACAAATGAGACCAAAGTGAAGTTGCTTGACCTTAATGTCCATAGCCACATTTATAGAAAACCAACTAAAACACTTCAGAAGAAACACTTCATGCCTACTATCAAACATGGCGATGAAGGTGTGCTGATTTGGGATTATTTTGCGGCTACAGAACCTGGGGACCAGGGAAGTCCACCATAAACTCCTCTGTATCATAGAGTATTTTAGAGACGAATTTGAGGGCATCTGTCTAACAACAAAAGCTTGGTTGAAACTTCTTCATGCAAAAGGGCAATGATTTGAAACAGTAGAGGTCTACAAGATAATGGCTAAGAAAACATCAAGTTTTATTATGGCCCAATCAAACACTAGACCTCAAACCAATTAAAGTGCTATGACAGATCCTTAAAAGAGTGGAATTTCAGCAAAAACAAAAATCACAATGAACTTAAGCAAGGTTAAAAAGAAAAATGAGTCCAAATTCCTCCACAACAAGGTCAGAGATTGAAAATGTCAGGGAAAATGCTAAATAAATGTGGATGTTAAAACTTTGATAAAACAAGAGTCTTTTTTGTTTGTTTTTGAAAGACAATGAAGTACATCATACCTCCAGCCAGGATCTGCTGCTCCAGTTCAGCCATCTGTTTCCTATAGGCTCTCAGCGCTGCCTCTTTGAATGTGGGTCGAACACGCTTCTTGGGTGGTGCCTCTGCAGGCTTCTCCTCTGGAACATTTTTGTTTTCATCCTCCTCCTTTAGTTCCACTTTTTCAGACACCTCAGCAGTTTCCTCTGTTATCTCCTCCAGCTCTTCTAACTCCTCATCACCCTCTTCCATCTCTTCAGTCACATCATTGTCCTCAGTCTCATCTGGTTCTTCAACATCTACATAATCGACCATTTCATCAAATCCAGCAGCGTCTTCAGTGAGTTTGGTTTCATAATCCTCACTATATTCTTCATCATACTGTTCATCCAAACTGCAATCATACTCCAGAACATTTGATTCTTTACTTGGTTCATATTCAACAAGGGCTTCAAAATCTTGAGCCTCATTATCCTGAAAGGCATCATTGTCTTGAGAGGTCTCAATCTCATCAGACACATCATAATCCTGAGAAGTCTCACACTCTTGTGCAAGCTCATCTGTCTCTTCAGCCTCATTAGCATTAGTCCTGTTCTCCAGGTTAGCAAGTACCTGCTCCATCACTTCAACATAGTGGGTTTCACTATCCACTGGTTGTTCTTCAGGCTCTGCAGTTATTTTCTCTTCATCTGCCTTATAAAAGACAGGTTCTTTGCGGACATCCAAGTCCGCTGTAGTACCAGAATTATTTGTAGAAGGAGTGGGCAAAGTACGGAAACGGCCCATAAATGAGGAAGAGGAGTTGGTTGTTTCCTCTGGAGGAGCAGGAGTACCCTGTGAGCCAGACTTCCAAACAACCTCCAGAGCTGACTTGGCTCTCTGAAGAGTTGAACCAAAGCCAAAACCAAAGGACTTTTCACTAAGATCAATGCTAAGTCTACTGCTCCAAGACTTGGGAACCTCCTCAATCTTCTCTGTTCGAATCTCACTCTGGCTGCGGTACATACTTGAAGACTTGCTCTGGGTCTGGTGAAAGCTATGGTTAACATCCAGTTCAGGGAATTTGCCTTTGGGACCCATTTTTGAAGTATCCTTACTTACATCTTTAGCAGCTGTTTTAGGTGGTTCTGCGGGGGCTTCAGCAGGAGCTATTTTAGGGGTCTCTTTGGGGGTCACTTTGGGGCTCTCTGTAGGAGCTGCTTTTGGAGCTTCTTTAGGCAGAGTCTTAGAAACTTCTTTAGCCACCATCTCTTTAGATGCTACTTTAGGAATCTCTTTTGTGGCTTCCTTTGGGAGTAGTTTTGAAGGTTCTTTGGTAACCTCTTTCACAGAAACTTTCACACTTTCTTTAGATGCAACGTGTGGGATTTCTTTAGCAATAACTTTAGGAGACTCTTTTGGAGACTCTTTTGGGGACTCTTTCGGGGTTGAGTCAGGGGTCAAGACAGGAGTTTCAATTGGTGTTATTTTAGGACTGTCTTTGGGTGACTCTTTGGGACTGTCTCTAGGAGTGACTATAGGGCTATCTTTAGGGGTCACCTTAGCAGTGACCTTGACAGGATCACTTGAACTTACTTTTGATGTTACCTTAGACACTTCCTTAACTATGGGCTTTGTAGTTTCTTTTGGCATGACTTTAGGAATGTCTTTAGGAATTGGTTGAGAGCTTTCTTTAACTGTTGATTTTGATATCTCTTTAGGTAATTCTTTAGGGGCTGATTTAGATGTCACCTTAGGTGAAACCTTAGCAGATACCTTAGGACTTTCCTTTGGTAATACTTTGGGGGTTTCATCTTTAGGAACTGACTTACTTTGTTTATGTGTCACTTTTGTTGTAGCTTTAGGAGCATCCTTGGGTGTGGCCTTTGTGTTTTCCTTTGCAGTTATCTTACATCCCTCTTTAGACTGCCGAGCAGAAGTCTTAACTATATCACGTTCTGTGATAGGGGGAATAATGTGGGTGGTAATAGGTGGTAAGGAAGATTCTCTATCAAGCATCATGAATTCCTCATCTCCCTCAAATTGCAAATCAACTTCCTGACATTTTGTAATGTTCTCTGGAAAACCAGGGATGGTTGATGGGTCAAAGGGGCTGCTAACTTCTATTGAGGCCTCCAGGCCAGAGTCAGCTCCCTGCTCCAGATGATGCCAGTCTTTCCATGGTGATAAATCACCTTGTAAAGACAGTTGAGAGCCACTGTAGTGGCTTCTATCCCCAGACATGCAAACAAGTCCATTGCTAACCCCACTATCAATAGTTTCTGTAGTTTCAACCTCATTATGCTCATAAGTTTGATTATCATGGCCGAGAGGGTGGCTGGTGCTTGCATACCAAGAGGAAGCCATGTCCTCTTGTTTCCTTTGCCACAACTCCTGATCTGAGGAGGAGAGCAAGGAGCAACCATTTGTCCGTGTAAAGTACTGACTCTCTGAGAAATCTTCTGAGTATGACTGGCAAAGTTTTGAACAATCAGACTCAGAACGACTAAGTTTTGGGGTTGAATAGTCACTCTGTGAGAGCCAGCCTGGAGTCAAATCAGAGTAGTAAGCCTTTGCATGCTTATCTGAGTCGTAGTAAGAGTCATCAGCATAGTGAACAGTGCCTGAGTAGCCTGCTTCATCTCCTGTACGGCTATGGTCATGGGACCGCCTTTTCTCTGATTTGACCTTGTGAACAGGCTTTGAAATGACCATTGCATATTTATTTCTGCTTAATTCATCTAGCTCTTTATCACTGTCCATTGAGTCCCAGTCATCACTCTCCACTACTTTATCCTTTCCTGAGACCTTTATGTCCATGCTTTCATAGGTTTGTGAAGATGACATGGTTTTGTCTTTTCTCTCTTTTCCATCATGAGTTAAGCTATCAGTAGAGACAGTAATGCCAGTTCCTTTAAGTTTGTAGCATTTTTTCAAGACTACATCCCTATCCTGGGGTGTTGCAAAAATAACAATAATAGGACGAGGTTTTGCATTAGAACATTCTCTTTGCTGCCCTAACCTATGAGCCAGCTCGATTTTAATTGTTTTTTGGGCATCTACAAAACCCATTTTTTCTTTGAGTAATTTATATATTAGAATCTCTGTTTTCTCTAACCTTTCTTCGGGAACGTTGAGGAATCGCAAGGTTGAATTGTTGGCCTGGTGGCTAATTTGTTTTATGTAGTCATGAATATCACGTGTTTCTCTTCTAGACTGGACAAATCCTGAGCGAAGCTGTTCAATTTCACTCTGTACAACTTCAACACTGCTGGAGATCTCATCAATGGAGCTCTTTAGGGCATTTACATGACCACGAAGCTCAGACAGTTCTGTTTCTATCTGGCTAATTCCCTGAAGCTCCTTGAAAATCATTTCCATTACATCCTGGGTTTGACTTATACAACCTGTGGAGGAGGAGCCAGGCTCCAAGGTTGAGCTCTTTTGCTGCCGTCCAGCACGGTCCAAGGATTTACTGCGGATTCCTAAGGTTTTTCTCCAGTTGCTCACCTCTGAGTCAGAAGAGACACATTCCTGACTCTTTTTCCATTTTCGTAACTTGCGCAGAGCACCCAGTCTCAGAGTTTGTAAACTGGAGCGTTCCACTCGTTCACCCTCAGAACTGCCATCAGAGGGAGCCAAACTGATGAGGCTCTTCCTGTTTCGTCTTACAGGCATAGTGTGTGATTTATGCTCATCCAGTCTCCGGACAGTTTTTGTCTCACTCAAAAAGTCTGAGTAGCTACTGTCAAGAGAAAGAACCTCAGGAAAGATACTTTCATTATTATTCAAAAAAATAGAGTTTTTCGGGAGTCCATTTGCTATAGCTACACGATAACTGAAAGTGGGTGACAAGGATGCGCAATCGTTCTTTCCGTCGTCTTCTTCAAGCGATATGTTACGTGCCGAAGAGCATTTGGATATCTTTTTAACTGTTGTCTTCAGAGTGGTAGATATAGTTGGATTAGGTACTTGTGAATCAGTGGTCAATTTAGCCTCTTTATTGTCGCTTCTTTCTTTCTTCTTTATTGGATTTGCCAATTTCTTTGTAAACATTCCTTTGCAAATCTTTTCAATATAAGATGATACAGTCTTGATTAGGGCAGAAACCATGGATGGTATTCCTGTGGACAGTGTTTGTCATGAGGTGAAAGAACAAAATAGCTGTGGATTCAGCGTTGGTGACCTAAGCACAACAGACTGATGCTTGAGAGCAGGAATACAGCTCACAATGACTAAAACCACAATCCATGCGAAGATTCCTGAAAATGTTTGTATCCAGCAGCCTTCCTCCAGAACAAGTACATGTCTCTGAAAAACACACAAACAAAAAGAAAAATCAAAAAAGATTCCCATATTATACCAAAAAAAAAAAAACTTTAATGCACACAATGTCAAAAGTCTTTCAAATTTACATAAAATGTTATTTAAACACTTAACAATTGAGAAGAATTTTTCTGTTTATTACCTAATTTCATGCATTTCTAACAATTGTCCTAAAGTCAATAATTCTCCTCAAATTGTTACAGGAGATCTAACAAATAACATGTTGATTGGATGCAGGAGGTTCTTCAAATTATACAGAGGATGTGTCAGTGTGTACATCATCTGAATTCCATTCATGCACTCAATTTCTGGAATGTGTCATAGACCTCAAAAAAAGAAAGAAAAAGAAATATGAATATTAAGAAGTGAAATGAAGATTATTGGGGGAAACATTAAATATCTTGGGTCCATACTATCTACCTACTATCTCCAAGGAAATAAAAGCCAAAGTAAATGAGATAATTATTTTTATTGGTTTGGATGGGTAGTTGGATGGATGGTTGGATGGATGGATGGATGGATGGATGGAGAAATGGAAGGTTGGATGGACTCTAAGAGGTGTGTGTTTTTTTAGAGTGGAACTGGTCAACTGAGTCGAAAAACATATGTTTTGTTGTGCAGAGGACCTGACAGCTGCTTCACATTAATTCTGGGGTTTAGAGCCTGATGTGTCTACAGTCTCATGACTAGAGAGACATGCTCACTTCAGATGAGCTGCAAAACACAGCATCAATTTTAGCTTTTATTGCTGACCTTAGAAGAAGGACCAGGCATTTGCTAATAGAACCTAAGTATTGGTTGCCAGCGCATTTTTCTGCTTGCACTGTATAATGGAATGAATTGAGCAGCTTGGTGATTTGTTAGAATTATGATGAAAGGTCTGTTCCAGGAATAAACGAAATACTTTGGCCAGTATTTACTGAAAACTCTTGTGCAAAGGTACCAATTTTATTATAGGCTCAAGTTCTGTAAGACGAGTGAATAAAATATTTCAAATTCAGTTGTGATTCAAGGGTAATTATAAAAAAGACGAAGCTATCCTGGCAGTAAAGGGTTAGACACACCTAGCCATTCAGTATGATGTTAAGCATTTCATGAAAAAATCAAAACATTACTGTACATTTACAGAGATGGGATAGAACCATGACTAAAGATATTTCATTCTTTGGTACAGATGTTTTAGTTCTCTTTTCAGTATGCTTTTTGCTCTGTTCAAAACCACCACTTTTCGAGGGTGGAGTCAGCCATTCAACTTGATTCCATCTCCCTCACCTGAAAGATGTGCATCGTTTTGAAAATAGCAATACAACTGGTGATGGCAAAATCAAGTTTTTTGAAAGACATGCTTCCATTCACCTAAAAGATAAGTTTTGGCTCAGTCATTCAGTCAGAGTCATTCACTGGCAGTTTGTTTTTGCATTAAACAACAAACATAACTATGCAATTAGAATGAAAACCCCTAATTATGACTCTGTTGGGTAATGAACCCTGAATATCCATTGAAAGTAGAGTTGCTAACTCCCGTGCTGCACATGCTGACAAGTAATCCATATAAGACTTCCAAACATTAAGTACTTCAAATTACTTTCAAGAAGCCTACTGTTAAATTGTGAGCAAGCAGCCATCCTCAGTAAGCAAAGGAAGAAATAATATGTATTTTTGATTGTGTATAATTATGAATGAAAGAGGGCAATGCTTTCAATCAGTTTGTAACATCTAAATGTAACAGAGCATCAACATAATTTTTCATAATAGGAAATTTTCAGAATAATTTACTGCTTGAATAGAAAATACTGAGCACTTTCTCTGCTATTGAATTACAAGCACAGTTTCCGTGCTTTGCAGAGTATAAGATATCCTGAAGAGAATGGTTGCATGATATGTGGAGCTAATAATGGTTTTAGCTACTCACAAATGTTGAGGTCATAGCTCTAAAACAGGATGTTCTGTGGTGATTGTTCAGATGAAGCAGTTAAGCCCCCCACTCTGATGCCAACTCTTATACTTTTCTTCCCACTTTTGTTTCCTTTTTGCTGAGTGTTACTGTTGCAGGGTATACTGTCTGACCCCAGGCACAGTTGCAAAACCTTGATACTAATGAAAGGCTGCAAATATCGTCTCTGTTGTTTTCCAGATATTTTGAATGTTGTCAACCATAATCAGTTATCAGTAGGGCTCGCCAGAATACCATTTGGAGCCTTTGTAGAAGATTACAACAAATATTCAGAGCTTTTCTGAGGGAATGAAAGAGTGCACTGAACCACATTTCATCTCCACTTCAGAAGAGGATATTTGGGTACTGAAAGCAGAACGATGGATGGCCAGGGCAGGACTGCGCACCTCTGAACCCACTGGACCCAGATCCTTCACTCTGAATCCCTGCATGCACCCTCCTGCCCCCCCCAACGACAAGTGTGTTAATCTCTTGGAGCAGGCCGTAGGTACTGGAGGTGGCAGTGGCGAGGACAGTTGAAGTCAGGGGATCACTGCAAGATCACATACTAGGAGAAAGATTGACAGTGGGCAGGCCGATCTCACAAGGGCGACTACTTCCAATGTATAGTGAACGAGACACCCAGGCACTGGTGGGTGCTACCCATGTGCCCTGAGAAGACCGCCACTGTGAGACAGAGTACTGCGTGGATGCTCCCTCAGCATGAGTGGGAGACATTTTGTTTCTTCTATAAGAGCTGCCTTGAGCTATTGCAAGTTTATGTCAATGTGTGAATAAAAAACACTTCAAACATTGTCACAATAGTGACCATGGTGCTAGCAGCTAACCGCTCACTTATACCATAACATTTCCATACTTTCATTCATTCATATTTGATTTATATAACACTTTATTTATCTTGACACTTAAGGACGCTTCAGAGTGAGAAGCCAAACGTGGCAGCTTTCTCTCACTCTCACCTCCCCATTATCTATACCTGCGCAGGGATATGGGGGTGGGGGGAGCTCTCTTCAGGCAAAAGGAAGGGGTACACCAACATCCAAGGCCACAGATGATCCTATCATCATATGATCAACAACTTACAGCATCCAGGGTCCTGTGTCAGATAGGAGATCACCAAACTCTAAGTTAAAGTACAAACTTTGAGCTGACAAATCCTGAAATGACTAACTCAGTTTCTGGTTTCAAATCAGGGTTGGTTCTGTCAACTCTGAGTATGACAGTCCTCTGTCCTTTGTTAGAATTAGAACTTTTACTGATGAATAAAGTGAATTTCAGCACATCTGCATGCATAAAAGTAAGAAGACAGAGTCGGTGTGGGAGACATTACACAGTGAGTAAATGCGTAATTTAAATAATTAATGACTGTTATAATATGCCATGAGTGAAATATTGTACCTAATATTCACTTTTCAAGCAGCTCTGTGCTCTTTTTTCCCCCATTAGCAAATAAATGCATTTCTAAAAAAGAAAAAGGAAAAAAGAAAAGTAAAGCAACACAACTGATTTCAGGGTATGTCTACGATGAGAGTTTTTTGTGATGTACAGATGAATAAAATCATTTATACATGCAGGCCCAACTATGTCAAACAATCTACTTGAGACTAGGGCTGAGTGACGTGACCTCAAAACAATATCATGATTAATTGAACATTTTACTGTGATTACAATTAACGATATTTTAGTTTTTCTTTATTTTTTGTCCTCACTGGCAAGGTTTGTGCTCCAAATATGCTCAACTATTAAAACTAGGATATTTTTCTAATAAAAGATTACTTATCTTTTTTTTAAGTGACAGGAAAAACACAGATTAAGTATTTATGGTCATTTATTGAACATTTTAAACAAATGAAACAACTGAAGTAATGGACATGAGCAAGTTTATGTCAGATATAGATTTTAAATGTCGGTTTCGATTAACTTCCGATTAATTGCCAGCCTTAATCTGAGCTTTAATATTCTTTCTTGATGCAAGTGCAGCTCCACTCTAACCACTGCAACCTCTTCATCAATGAAAGGACATTTCAGTGTTCAGACATCTCCTAAATGTGCATTATAACATTGATTGCCTGATTAAATTAAATCCATCCCAGCTTTACGTAGCGGGGAAGACAGAAAGGAACTCTGGGTTTTGTGGAACATAACCTCCTCTCGATCAGGTGATGCTCATAGTAAGTTACCATGGGAACCGACTCCAAGTATAACCTCACTATCTGAAAATCTACAGATAGCACGAAAATCCTGAGTTTACCTCATTTCAGGTTCAACATACTCGGTTTGTAAAAAACCTGCTATCTGAAATAGGCCACTGGTGATTTTTCATGGCTGCTGTGCCACCGTGGCAGCAGAAATTGCAGTTGCATATTCCGCGGACTACATTTGTCTTGTCATCAATCAGTTTAATGTCCTGCCACACTGTTGAGGTATTTTTAAATGTGTGTTGTTTTTATTTAATGTTTTATTTTGACAGCCAAAGTGTACTGAAGCAATACTACAGGTGACGTTCATAGCCATGAAAGTACTTGAGAGCTGCAAGTGCATGAGAGCTGCCTCATATACAATATAGCAATATATTATTCTTTCCACTTTTTAACAGTGAAATAAAATTATAGTGCACTGAGAAATATATTTTGCAGTTGCAGTCAAAGAGTAGGATTCATAAGAAAAGAGGCATTTCTACATTTGCTGTAGTGAACACAGAATATGCATTTTTGAGTGGCATGGTTAGGGGGAGAAAGAAGTGGGGGTAGTTACTATGCACTTCATTGCACTTAGTTGTGTCTTATGCCAGCGGCTAACTCAAACTTTCTGGTGATTTGCTGCCCCCATTTAGTCTGGAGTGGTATGGTTACATGGTATGCCTTTAAGCTACACTTATTTATCTAGTGCAGCTTCTTTTTAAAGTTTCGTCTTTCTGAACTGTTCAATAATGGGTCATTATTGCATGACAAATAATTACACCACTCTGTGCTCCCTATACGCCTGAGATCTTGGGCCACTTCACAGGGCACTGAAACTTCAACTTCTCCAAAGGACGTAATAGGCTTCTTATCTACTGTGCTCAAGGCTTCAGCAGACATGCCTCTCATTCACTTTGAACAAGCTGACGTCGTGAGCTGCTTAACTGAATTCTGGGTCGGTTTCTTTGTGCAAAGCTTGCAATGAAAATTTGAGAAGAGTTCCGACATTTCAAGTGCTAGCTCAGGTTCAAACCAAAATTTCATGACTGACTGAGCATCAGATCTTGTTGCTGACAGTTCATGTAATTCTTGCCTTGCTCCTTGCTTGGTCAGAGATGAGTGGTTACTTAAAATAATCTTGGAATTCCTGTTGTTCTGTAATACGGTCTTTCCTATTTTTGATAGAGACCAGAGAAACTTACAGAAAAAGGGGAAGCAACCCACCACACCCAGCAACTATGCTCTGAGGCACTGCTTCTATTGGCTTTGAATTACAATCTGAGGATCTATTTACTACAGTTTTGCTAATGCATCTGATTAGCCAAGCACTTTGCTGTAAATGACTCCATGTCTCAGAGCCTGTGCAATCTCTGCCACTCCCCTTTAATAAAAATGAGTGTCAGTTGGCGGCATGCTAACCTATTTCTCACAATTGTACAGCTGATGGTCTCTCCTGATGAGAGCCCCAAGAAAGCCAGTTTGAGATTGTGCTGCAAGCAATGTTACTATAAGCTGTGATGCACTGCTTTTCCATTCATCCCTCTAGGTGAGACATAAAGATATTTAGTGCAAACCTTCAGGAATAATTGCATAGAGATAATGCATGATCATGTGTTCCGTCATGTCTCCAGAGCAAATGATTATGGCTTATGGCCCAGTGTGGATTAGTGCTCATATAGGTATGTGCACACTTCTGAATCTGTGTGTGCAGCCGTGCATGAACACACATGTGCCATGCATGCCTCCTTGCATGATTGCTTTTAAGCGTGCATTTGCTGCTCTGAGAGAAGAGCAAATTAGGCTACACCAGTGGGAGCTGAGCATAAGAGGGTGTGTGCATCCTTAGATCATATTGCTCTCACGCCCATCCTCAGCTAGGCTACAATTCTGCCTCTCTTAACCCAACTGGTCCATTTCCTAACAGAGAAAAATATGTCTGTACCCTTAAGAAAACCAGCCAACATTACAACAGATTGTCTCCCTTCATAAATCAAAATATTACCATTTCTTGGATCGTCTGGAGGAGATGAAGTCTCATCGCATTTGCTCTTGGAAAAAAAAAAGCACTGCTCACATCCGTTGATGTGCGTTATGCAGAGCAACATGATGAAAGGTGAGAATGAGAGCAATTGGACATTCATGGAATCGACAGTGTTTTACCATAATGGACATCTGGAATAAACAGTAACAGTTAGCACAATTAACACCTTATATTGTGGCATTTCTTTCACGTCAGCTGCCCACAGATGATGCCATCTAACCGCATCATTCTCAAATAACGTTCAGTTAATTCACTGACAGGGCCACAGAAGGAGGGGAGGGAAGCAACAAGAAGAAACAGAACCAAGTCGAAACAGTCAAGATGCCCACACCAATGAAAACACGCATCCGGCGCCCCGGTGGGATGCGCTGCTGCACATACCTGGTTTTGTCAAATCCCCTGCAAGTCGCCAGCCGTTAGTGGTGCGAAGCGAACCGTGTGGAGCCGATTCCCCGGTTTCAGCGAATGGACGGAGCTGGGAGAGCGGCGATGCTGGGGAGGGGAGGGAGGGGAGAGAGTGGCTCCGCGCGCAGCTGGCTGCTAATACCAGAGCTCACAGCATCTCTCCGTGTCCGTCAGACATCACATCCAAAAAGCACTGCCTCCGCGAGGAAGCGCGCGCGCACGCCTCTCCTCCATGCCGCCGACTGTACACTCCCTGGCCAGTCCTTTACTGTGCTCCCCTGGTTGGTGGTATGGAGGTGGGGGTAGCAAAAATACTTCAATGCCTTAAGGTGTTTGGTTTCATTTGTCCCGCGACTGACACAAACACACACACGCGCAAACACCACCCAGTAGTCAGTTTCACATCAGGGGGTGCCTCGTCCTAAAATGGACAGTACACGGTGGCAGACAGCGCCGCACCTCCTCCTGGCTGCCCAGACTGAGGCTCTGCTCCCCGACTGAGAGCGTCCGTCCCTCCCCGTGTACCCCCACCTCCCGTTTCTGTGTGTGTGTATGTGTGTGTGTGTGTGCTCACTGAGATGAAAAAATTCAACCCACATAAACACAGTCCTCCAGCACACACACACACACACACTCACGCTCAAAGAAATGCCTGTCACGTGAAGCAGAGAGAAAACGAGACCATGGGAATTTGGCGTTTTTTGTTTTGTTTTGTTTGTTGTTGTTTTTTGTTTTTTTTTTTAAAGGCGGGTGCGTCTCTGCGTGTCATTCACTCACCATACGAGTGTTAAAACTGGGCCAACGTGCTCCACTGACAACTTCACAGTGATGTGACGCGTGAAAAAAACAAATAAATAAATAAAATGAGAATAGCTTGCCTACAATATAGGCTATGATGGTATTGCAATATTTTTTTCGTCAAAAGCAGTGTAGTGTGCACGCGCTCTCTCCTGCTTTGGTAGGCACGTGCGTAATTTGACTGGCCTGTAGGGCACAAGGAGCCCACTTTCATCTGTATCACTCACTCAGACACACACACACACACACACACACAGCACTTAATTACGTCCCTCAGTGGAAATGTCATCATACATGACCGCTCACAGGTTTGTCATAAACGCACTAACGTGTATTAAAACACCATCAACGTCGTCAAAGTATTTAACCGACGAATAAATATAGATATATAGGATACACACACGCACACACACGTATGTATATATAAATGGGCACCTATAAGCTCACAACGAATAAAATGCTAATTTATCTAATTGCTTTCATTTGTCCTTGTAGATATGACATTTTGCCAATTGCAGCTTTAATTTCGTGTTGACTGGGACAAATGAAGAGAGGCACATTGAAATAAAACCACAGCAAGTCGTGTGTCACATGATAGACGACATCCTTTCACCGACTCCCCGTGTCTTGGTGGTGATTAAGCATTCAAATAAAGCCCATCTCTCTGCTGCCTTCCCTCCGTCAGCCTTGCCATCCTCTTTCAGCTGTTGTGTGTGTCATGCCTTCCTCCAACAGCCACTAATTGTCTGGCCTTCAAGCAAAATCACATCACTCTCCCTCCCTGGTTCCCACTGTCACATGGGAGAGTCGTAGGATGTATGGATGTGAGCGGCTGCGTGCGCAAGCGTGTGCGGGTTTGGGTGGTGGTTGGAGGAGAAGGAGTGCAGATTAAACTGTGCACAGTGCACGATGAGCTGTGTGCGGCTCCCCCTCGCCCCCTGCTGGTGATGCGTATAACCGCAGCCCAGCCTAGAGCCTCAGCTGTTTTTCATCCAGTTTGACCTAAATGATCCCTGCTGCAATAGCACTTGTGTTCAGACAAAGATAGCAGAGAAAACACAAAATTATTTTAGCATTTGACACGCATCAGTTCAAATCTAATGTTGTCTAAGGCAGGATAAATCAGAAAATTCGCTGTGCCTGGCTACCATGCTCTTATCATACAGCTGCCTTCACTGTGCGTGTGCACACTCACAAACAAACGGCACGTTCTTGAGTTCTTGGATCTTCCAGTTCTGCATGTCTTCATTTTCACTCTTCCCCACGTTTCTGTCTTCTACTATCTTTCGCTGTCATACCCCCTAAATCCTCAGAAAAAAGACCCTTTCTTCTGTCTGTGCCCCCAGTTGCCAAGGTACAGCTACGACCAAGTTTCCCGAGGTTCTCTCTGTCTTATCTACTAATCATTTATCCTCTCACCTATCATCCTATTCCCAGGCTTGGGCAACAATTATTCATGACTGTTTCTAGTTCTCGTCATATGTTTCACAGCTTTATCTGTTATTGGTTTGTCATGATAATGTATTGAATAATGAATGGGCAAGTTAAGTGTTTTAATTACTAAAAAATGTCTCACAAAAGTAGTCAAACTTTAGGAAATGCTAATCGATAGATTGAATCAAGTATTTTCCCATTCTCAGTGTTTGTGATCTAGTTTAATAATTTGTATGTAAAGAAAATATGCAGTAGAAATTCATTTTTAAACATACATAGGGTAAAACAAAGCATAATTTAACACAGGGCAAGGGTCAATGCACCTGCTTTGTGCTTGCAGTTCTAAGGTAACTCTCAGGTTTGTAAAATCATAAGTTCCAGGTGGGGTACAGTAATGTAATGTGGCGTTAATGTAAGTTCAAGCAATTTTTTTACACTATTATTTCAAATCTGGTATCTCTAGTAGGTCTAAAACATTTTCTGAACATCTCTAATATCAGCTACATCTCCAGGGCCTTTATGCAGTAATTGCACCACTGTAGAAAACACTAATGTGCACTCTGTATTTCTGATATACAGACAACATTCTAAAGTGGGGGAGACTGGGGACAGTTGCAACAGCTTTTGCATTTCATTTATTTTCTCAGGCACTGTTTGCGCTAGAAAGACAAAATTTGAATACATTACACTAACATGTCTTAACTACACACACACACACACTGCTTTAACATTCTTACATCAACCAATGGATGTAAAATGTATGCTTGAATAGATAAAGTCAATTGCCCGTGATAGGGGATGTTTGCAACAGCAACAACATAAAATAATTTCACATAATTTTGCAGTTTCTGGTTTTTATCTTATAACAGTCAGGGTGAAAAACAACAACATCAACATCATTCTTCATAGCAACCAGAAGCAGGAAACAGCCATACAGAGCCACAAACATAAACAATATTTATTTTCAATTTAAACAATGCATGTAACTTGTGTTACCTGTTTGTGTGTGTATGTCTTGTCTGCATGTGGTGTAGCTTGTGTGTGTGTATGTGTCAGAGACAGGAAAAATTAGTCAAATTAGTCAAATTATTCCACATCAGACTTGCAGTTGTGGCAGGCGTAGAAGTGCAGGCCATGCAACAGTGTAATTAAACAGGTAGAGAGACAACCCTGTCTGTTATGTGTTTCCTCTCTACTGAAAACACAGAGCAGTTAAAATGTAGTGTAGCCTGCGTTGTTTCCTCGTAGTTATGATTTCTAAAGCCAATTACTAAAATTTAAAAGAGTAAATATCTTTCTTAGGGGTTCAAGAATCTTCAACAGTCAATAAAACTTTAATTTTATTGCGCTATGACACGGCTTTATAATAATTTTGTAATGACAGACGGTTGGAACAAAACTGACCCTACACTGACAGCCATGATAAAACTTCCTATATTATCTAGAAACAAGAGGTTTAACACATGATAGAAGGGGCTGATGGAAGCTAAGAAAAGTCTGGTTAATATGGTATGGCTTTGCAATCCCTCATGTAAACAGTATAAAGATTATCATTAAAACTCTGATAATGAACAAAAAAAAGGCTTTTTTTTTTACCTTGAAATTTGTTTTTCGGTGAAAGAGAAGTTACAGCTGTGGTCTCTCTGAAGGGATGAGAAGCTAATGGAGAATGTGTAGTATGAACAGCATGACTGTATCTCATTCCTGATTGGAGAAATGTACACTCTTGTAACTGCCCCATGTTGCAACCATCCCCAGTCTCCCGTATTTACAAATATTTCAAATGAAATTACACTCCTGGATATATTTCTTAATGAAGTTCAGACTGATTACAACTCAGCAGAAACCACCTTCATTCATGTCACATTTCAGGAACAGACTGCTGGCTATGCTCAGCATCAGTGCTGTATTTCATGTCCGTAGCCCTTTTGGATGAAAGGTTATCATAAAGAAAGGATATAGTCTATAGTTTGGATATTTAGCCATTACATGAGTGTGAGAATGAATAAAAGGTTATCTCTCATCAGATCTTTGGTTTGTCATCGTCAGTTCTGGATTCCCTTTAGTTCAATGTCGAAAAAACAAGAAAGAGCTTCTTTTCTTGGGCTGAAGCCTTTCTCTGTGGAAATAGCATGTTTTCTGCAAGCACCAACATCCCTACTTGAGTCTTGAGGTTGCGTCTTGACAGGAAGTAGGTTTTGTTGCAGTCCTTCGACTGACCAATACCCACACAAGCCCAGGAAGAATATGCAAACTCCACACAGAAAGGCCCCTGCTGGGATTCAAACCAAGGTTAGCAAGGTTAGAACCGTTGCCCTGCTGTGGCTCTAAAACAGACCCGTGTTATAGTTTGCAGAAGAAAAACATATTTACAGTTTGATACCAAAAATCAGTTTTAATCTATAGATAGATTTTACATCCATGACAACTGGATGGGGGTAATTTTTTTCTCTTCATCAGGTAAAATTATGTAAAGCAACAATATTTATGATGGCCCATCAATCAAATGGCCTCACACTATTTGACTGGCAGCCAGCAAGGCCAATGGCTAGCTGTCGGCTGGCGACCAGCGGGTCCCAGCAGAGCTCTGCTAGCTTTTGTTTCAGCTCTGCCAGCACATGTTGGGATGAGCTCCAGCAACCCCCATAACCCTGAAGGGGATTGAGTCAGGTATGGAAAATGAATGAATGATGCCATTCTTCACATGTAATGATGGTGACTCTGTGGATACAGAGTTTAAACCTGCCATATTGTGATCAAATGCCTCTAAATATTCTTCATTTTAAATTGACAACAAAATTAAAATCGATGTATTGTTGGAAGCAATTTGAACATCAATTGCACACAAATTTACATTTGGGTTTTATTGCAGAGGAATCAAAAGTATCATCCATCCTTCCATGAAAGACTTTCATCTGTGGTATGAAGTAGGCAGATGGCCTTTATAGAGCCCTTTAGTGCTTAGACTCTTCCCATTGAAGCATAAAGAGATAGCCATGGGCTGATGTAACATTAAATCTAGCACATGACCATCAGCTCGAAGGAGAATATCTTCTAATTTATTTTGAAAAGAGAGAGAGAGAGCATTAAATATATATATATTAAGCTAACACAGATGTCTACACACAGCTGGCATTGGTTCATTTTGCCTTCAGCTCTATAAAACTGGATTAACATGTTTGCCATGTATTGAACTCTTGAACTAGAGCTGAATTGGAAAGACGAGGAATGTTTGGGCTCTGCTGAGTATAGAAGAAAAGCTTATGAATCGGGAAGTGGAGCCTCATGTCAACATGCTAATATCCCTGCAAGGACAGTCCTATGTTGATGCTTTCTACTGACACCTTTTTCATTCTACTTTAACATTTTTACTATTTTAACTATTCAGTGCAAATAATTGCAACAGAATCTGATGGACACAGCAATGACCTGCAAAAAAACAGATTTCAGTATTTTATTTTGTTAAATCTGGACAGGAAAAAAATTGACATTTTCATAACCATTTAGTGTAATATTAGTGCATACTGTACCTTGCATACCACATCCCATAATGCAATGCATCACTGCGGTTGAAGCCAGACACGGCTGTCTCATGACCAGTTTCCAGTCGTCCCATTGCATCATTTCTTTTCGGATAAAGTACTACATACGTCTACTGCCACACCAGTACGCTGTAGATACTGTATATTACACTGAATGCACACTGCGCTGTATGACATGTAGACAATTGCCAGTATCAGGAAAAGAAGAAGATTTTAATGTGTAAAGTGTAATTTTATTTAATTTCATTTTCAGAAAACATTTGATAAAATGCACAAGTTAAATACCAAAGAGTGAAAAGAAGGTTGCGATCATGTTGGCACTGCAGTAAAAAGTATTTCTTTATTATTGTTTAACCATGTAAGCCAGATAACCTGGCCAACAGGCAGCATGGACTGAACAAATCAACCAAAACGGTTTCTTACAGGTGGTGGTGCCATGTTGCCTCGGGTTAAAATCAGTTAGTTGGTTATTTATTTATTTGGCTTTTTTTGAAAAAATAAAATAAAAGGATTTCTGACATTCTGGTGTCTAATTTCATCATGCTTGTCGACAAGTACCATGGGTTCATCTGAATTTCAGTAAGCATTTTGAAATGGAGAGCTGTCTTTGGGTTCATAGCACGCTGAGAGGGATGCTACAGATCAATCAAGGGCATTAAATCCCTGGCAGAGTCAGAGTCCTGTGTTCAGTTTGCTCGACTGCTGCATTGCAGATAAAAATCCCCCTCTGCCAGACACTTTCCACACACAACAGGACCAGTTAACCTCCTTAACACAGGGTAGCACACACTTTCAGGTGGAGAGCTCATTTTCTAGCTGATAGATTTTTTATTATTATTACTATCAATTAAATCATGAATTGTAAAGCAGCAGCAAGTGTTGGTAAAGTGTTTTATGTAACAGACCTCTTAGCACTAGACACATAATCTGTAATCATAGATACTATAGAGTCTGGCAAAAAGAAAAATCCCTCTATAAGAGGTTGTTGTGAGAAGTCTTCTTCTTATCTGTTTTTTTTCTTCTTTTATATTGCATCAACAACAAAAAAGTTAACATCCACAAATAACCTGAGTTATCTTGTTCAAAGTACACATTCCAGTACACAAGTAGCTCCACGTTTTTTTTCCATTTTAATAAATAGAGTTTAAGGCCAATTTCAGATGAAAAAACTTTCAGCCAATATCTGAACTGTTCAGACTACAGGACTGATCCTGTGATCAGGTGTATTAAAGTGTTTGTCGCTGTTACTGGGAGCAACTGATAGCAACTAGGTCAACTAACTGGTCTCAAAAACACACGTAACCGTGTATGAAACACAAGTTGCTTCTTTTATAATAGACAAAAGGAATCCAGGATGGATTCTCAATGACTGGAAAACCAGGCTTAAACACTCAAGGACAAGTTAGCACCTTAAAACCAATTGTGAAGTCAATGACTCTAAAGGTGCTAACAGCACATGAGGCTAAATAACTGAGACTCCCACCAGTCACTTAAAACTGAAAAAGCCTGAAAGACTAGAGAAAATACTCATGATACATATAAACTAGTCTCCAGTGCATTTTAACGATTTATAGAGAAATAAATTATATTTGTGCATACAACAGTTCTCAATTAGGATCATTTTTCAGAGGCAGTTTCCCGTTTTAATTCATATTCAGTCCCAGTAAATCTTACCTTCGGATAATGAAACTTAACATAGTTCTCTGTGTTGTACCAAATGCACAGTTTAAAAGCAGTCTGTATTCATAAACAGACTGTATAATGAGCCAAAGTTAACAATAGCAGACAAGTTTCATTTTGTTAATGTACAGTGTATTGATTTACAACCACTGGGAGATGTACTAATATCCATGGATTCACTGCTTTTTGATTTCAGAATAATGAAAATAATCCCCTCAAAGACATTTAAAAAAAAAAAAAGAAAAATGTATTCACAGTTTTTCATAGATGCAATACATTTATTGTGTGTTACATATAAAAATGTTGTTTTGTGTTAGATATTAATTTGTAAGATCTTATGAACATTCACTGGATGCAAAATCTGCACTGGTGTTACAGGTAAGGCTTGGACCTGCACACAGACCCAGTCTCAGAGAACGTATTTTGGTGGATTTATCTACAAGAGGGAAGGTCATCAGTTTGAACCCAGACTGCAGAAACAGAGACAGATGCATTTTAGATTGCATTAGATGCATGTTTTTGTTTTTTGTTTTTTTTTTTGGCATACAAAAAGACATTGGAGAAGACTGAGGCCAAGGATTTATGCAGGATCAGAGGAGCTCAGAGCTAGAGAGTAGGAATATTTTGGCAAAGAAATGTGGACAGGAGCAGGTAACAGTCTGGAACAAAAGAAATGCGTTTTAGGTAAAGTCAGAATAATATACATAGAACAGAGTGATGACAAGAACAGGACCAACTGTTAAGCATCAAACACTCTGGGCCTCATTCATAAATCTTCGTGAATCTGTGAGTAGATTTGCATATGAAACACCTCCTTACTGAAAACCTACTCTTGATTCACGAACAGCTACTGCAACTTGTGGGGGATTTCAAAAAGCAAACTCTGCTGCATACAAGGGCATGATTAGAGATACCCATTTATCAGGATCCATGTGTAATGGAGATAGCGACATGCCTCCACAGGAGTCAACGGCAAACTCTGAAGGTAAGCATTTACTATTACTATCTGAAGTTTTATATCACTCTGCAATGTGATAGCCAGGGGATTTTTTTTTTTTTTTACTTTTTCATTCAACACACACTTTAAGAAACATAATCTGAAACTTAAATATGATAAAATCCCATCAATTAAATTGAATAGTACATTTCTGATTTGTTCTCAGATATAAAATGTGTTTTAAAAGTACCTGCATATTGTGAAAGTAACATTTTAAAAGCCATAAAATTAACTCCTAAAGTCGAATAATAACAAGCAATACTTATGAGAACTCATTATTTACACAAGCCGTCAGATGCACACGTACACACACACACACACACATATATACATGCAGGAGATAAATAATAACATATTATTTTAAGCAAGAATTAAATCCCAGTTTCTGACAGTAATTGGATTTGGCTTGATGTGACCTATGAACGGGAACCTCAGGACCAGAATGTAAATTCTGAGAACTTGTGAGCATCAAGGGTGACCATGTGTCACCTCTGGGTGTTGGTGCCACTGAGTGAGTCAGCCTCACTCAGGGCTGGGAACTGCCCCTCTCGCTCCCTGTCTCTCTCTTTTGCACACATACACACAGACAAAACATTACGCACCCAGCAGTAACAGCCCAGCGGTGACAACCTGTTTCCATTTCTTTCCTCAGCTCATCATCTCAATGCCTACTTGCAGCTGACTCACTACAAGACACACATGAGCATATTAAATTTACACTCCCAACATTGCTGGATATTGTGCACAAGAACAATGTATATATTACACTTTATTGCTTTGCAATTTCAGTCCTTGTAAGAACAGCACAAAACTACAGAAAATTACTCACAAAATTATAACTGCCTTGTTCAAGGTTTAAAATAAAAGAGCCACCAAAAGTGAGAGAAATGTGAAAAAAAGAGAGAGAATCATCCATCCATCCATCCATTATCTATACCCGCTATTTCCTGTGCAGGGTCACGGGGGTCTGCTGGAGCCTATCCCAGCCCACTTCAGGCAAAAGGCTGGGGTACACCCTGGACAGGTCACCAGTTCACCGCAGGGGAAAGAATCATCAAAGTATTACATTTTCAATAAGCTACAGAAACACTTGCATACAAGTACTCACCTGCAATACTGCAGCTATTCTTCCCTTTTATTATCCCGTGCACTCACTCTCTCATGACACACAGAGTTGCTCAGGTGTGGTTTGTGCCTGATGCTTTAACAACTGCTCTGTGCATCACAGATTATCATTAAAATTAGCTGAAAAATTAGCTGAGTGCTGAAAAAGCTCTGCAGTGCAGGGTTAGTAGCGCGACTACGCCAGCATAGCACCTTTATTTCTTCCTTTTTTTTTATTTTTTATTGTTTAGCTCCACAGCAAGCTGCAGACGCCAGATAACGACAGCACAAAGCATGCTGGGAGATAAATGCAGCACAAAATGCGCTGGGGCCCCCTTAGCACCTGTCGCTGCTGTACCTGAGAGAAAGAAGGGACGATGAAGGACAGAAAGAACTACAGAGACCGATATCTTTGTTGAATACTGAACCTTAGTGTTTTATAATATTTAGAGTATAATATACAAACTACAATAAAACATTAAATTATGATGATAATATCCAAATAAAGTGATACCCATTCTGTCCATTCTAAGGTAACAAAAAGATCCTACGCTTCTTACTAGGTTCTAATAAAATCTAATATAATTAATTTTATATATTACACTGTGTGATTAATTATCTAACATTAAACTGAAATATAAAAAAGGAGCTTGCTGCTTTTAACAGCAACAGCTTGCAGACGTTGTTTCTTGTGAGATGTTATCATTCCCATATTGTTGAAAAAAATGATTCTGCCCCATTTTCCTTTAGAACATTGCTTCAGTGCATTGAGGTTTCCAGCGTTGTTTTTTTTCAAAGCTCTCTAAAGATTCCACCACAGTATGTTTTAGATATAGACTTAGACTGACCCACTGAAACACCTTCTTTCTACACGTTGTAGATATATTGTCATCCTTAAAAACATGATCCTTTACTATGACCCAATTTTATCCAAGTTTTAGCTGTCAGACAGAGGGCCTTGTGTTTAATTATTTGTCATACAGAGTAATTCAGGAATTACTAAGTTCTAAGTTCAAAGTTGCTAAGACGATGTCTCTGTCAGTCAAGAAGTGATGAAAGAGCAGCTTTCACTAAAATATGATACATACCATTCAGGAATTATATCAATTTTAAGCAAAGTATCTCCACGTTCAAGGGCTCAAAAGTATTTGGACTAAGTGACATTTGCTTATAATGATAGTTCTTTATACACTGAAGCAATTTTTTGCAGTCAGTGGCTGCCTGATGTCTGGAGCCAGACTTTCCTCCCTGGAGATGCTTTGCCAGCTCTTCACTGCAGCCACGTTCAGTTGCTGCTGTTTATGGGCCTTTCTGCCTTCAGTAATATAGGTTGAGATCGGGTGACTCATTTGACCATTAAGGAATATTCCATACTTTTGAATTCCAAGAGTTTGAGTTACTTTCTCAGTATGCTCAGTCATTAGCTGCCTGCACTGTGAAGCTCTGTCCTATCAGTTTTGTGACATTTAGCTGAATGTGAGAAGAGAGTATGCAGCTCTATAAGCCTCAGAATTCATAACTGTCACCAGTCCTACCATCAACAAAAACACCAGTGAGCCTGTTCCATTGTCAGCTATACATCCCTGTACCATAAAAATACCCTCCCAAATGTTTGACACATGATGTGGTTTGCTTTGAATCATGAGCCTTTCTTTTCCAAGTTTATCTTGCTTACAGGAGTTTGCATGTTCTCCCCGTGCTTGTGTGGGTTCTCACCGGGTACTCTGGCTTCCTCCCACAGTCCAAAGACATG
>JBAMYA010000018.1:14932425-14942869 GCA_037176975.1 Arrhamphus sclerolepis | reverse complement strand
ACACACACACACACACACACACACACACACACACACACACACACACACACACACACACACACACACACAAAGACATGACATATCTGTGGACATTTGACTTTCTCTGATAAATAAATATTAAATATGACAGTTGGTTGGTATTGATTCGTACCAGAAAAGAAAACATACACATTGCTCAATTTCTTTTTTTCATTTGCATTTTTAGTGAGGCACAAAACTCTTGTTCACCCTGTTTGCTGTCAACTCTTTAGATCTATAAGGATCTTATTTTCAGGAAAAAAATGTGTTAGTTTTAGAGACAAGAGAATCATTTTAATATGAATTCAAGTGTCCAAAAATGGGTGAAAAACCGTTTATTACATGACAAGAACAGGAGAAAAACAAAAGAAACCACATGAGCTTCACATAAATGTCAGCTACTCCTCCATAGCACCACGAAAAGGTTCAGGTCCAAGCAACACATCTTCCATTATGTTTTATATTTATTTTTCTGCTTTGGCATCGTACATGATTTTAAATTTGTGCTAAATATTTTTAAAAAAAACAACAACAACAATACAATATCCAAGATGAGAGGTCTGATTATTTTTTAAGAAAAGTGCTTTACTTAAACACAGAGACCAAATGGGGAGGGAAGACGGAAGGACTGTTTCCTTTGCTTGATTTAGACAGTCATATAGTCATTTAGTTGGTTCCTAATTGCTGAGTAATTGTCTGTTTGTAACCATTTGCTGCTTGCAATCTGGGTTAGCAAGCAAATACTTTAATCAGTTTATATCAAACAGTAGCCTGTAAAAACATGACATTTACAACAGAGTGCAATAAAGCTGTGTAAGCCAATCAATATGTGCGTGCACGCACACACGCGTGCGCACAGACGCACACACACTTATGTACACACAGGCACGCAAACAAGCACAATGCATGATTTAATGTCAACTCCTCTGCATGGAGCCAGGCCAACCACGAACACAGCACACCCACTAAGTCTTGTCTCTCATGCTTTACTCTGTCTGTGCCTCCGATCACCTTTATGTCTTTTCATTTCAGTTAATGTAATAATTATTTATTTTTGAATGAATTCTATATTCTCTTTTATTACCTTGTAAAAAATTAAAGTATTTATTTGGGTTGAATTGCTTTTAAGCTGGCCGGCGAGCGGTTTCAGGGTCAAGCACGCTGCACAACGTGTATGTGATGGGTAGTTTTAAGCATCGCTTGCACACCAACACCAAACATCAACTTTCTCAAAGCCGACAATTAGCCTTCAATAGTTCCTTGTCTGTGCGCAACTTAAGTGTACTCCAGATATATGCTATCATATTACTGAGAGGCATGGATTATCAATCAATTATATCTTTGAGCCATTTTTGGCAAACAGCAGCTCTTTTCATGTCATTAACTTTCTCTGCTCATTATTAGATCAGCAAACATACTGCAGTGTGCATATTCTGCTCGAGAACCATCATAAAAGCGTATGCTCTCTCTGCACCAATGATGACTCAACCTATCAGGTATAACAAGGCCCTGTACAGTTCTGTGCTTCTGAATCAGGGTTTTATGGTTGTAAAACATTGGGTGAATTGCCTTTCTGTCTAGTTTTCAGCTTCTTTATCTTTTGTCTGCTAACAGGGTCCCACATCTGCATAAAAATAGCTTTAGTTTTTCAGCTGTGAAAGGTTTTGTTTAAAATAAAATAAAAAAAAACAGCTCCAAACAAACAAAACGCATAACCTATTGTACTTTGCTATTATTTATTCATCAAAAAACAAAGTCAAAATGCAGAATCGGTCTGTGAAAAACTAGGTTCAATACATGATTCAATAGCTTGTAGAACCAGCTTTAGCAGCAGTAACGTGAGATAATACATGATGTTATCAGTTTCTAACATCATTGTGGGGGACGTTTGGCCAACTCTCTTTACGGTGATTTGTTTATGCACAACTCTCCTAAGACCCCTTAACATGTTTCAGTGGGTTCTGGTCTTCGATCAGTCAAGTCTCACATTGATTCTTCTCTCTTTCAGACATTCTCTTGTAGATTTGCTGGGATCATTACTGGGTTACATGACTTGACTGGAGCTGAGTTTTAACTGTCAGACAGACGGCCTCATGTTTGACTTCAGGATATGAGGGAGTCTGTGACTCAGTGATGGCAAGAACTTGGCACTTGGACCCTGAGACTGAACGATAAGTCCAAAATCATTCCTTCCCCACCATCATACTTCTGTCCGAATAACTGTTGCAGAAGTGTTTGTTCATACGCCAGTTTCCAAACCCAGTTCCTTCTGCTGAGTCCAGAAATCATATTTGTAATATCTTATTCTTATTCTGCTGTCAGAAAACTTGGTACCACTTTACAATAAGGTACACAAAATGTAGCTTAATTACCGCTTATTGCTTAATTATCTGAAAACAAACCATGAGCTAAGCACAGCTTAACCATTAGTTAATCATCAAGTTGTAGAGCGGGTTTAAAGAAAAGTAATGCTCAGTTAATGGTTAAAACATCAAAACAAAATCGTTAACTTATCAAGGAACTAACCCTTCCTCGTTTGTTTCCCGATAATTAATCAGTAATTAAGCAACATTTGTTTTTCTACCTTATTGTGGCAACTAGCCTGAATGTAATCTTCTAGATATTGAAAATACAACATGGATCATCTGCTTCCATTAGTAGCGTTGAAAAATGTAATTAATAATGCTTATATTTAGATGGACTAAAATGGCTACACTGTATATGTAGATATAATGTCCCATTGTAATTTAATATTACTATGAGTGATGTAATGGAGGAGAGAGAAGCCGTCAAACAAACTCAAATGCTTTACTTACATAAATCCTCTATCCTCCTTTACAGGAAAACAAGATAAATTCCATCTAACTTTCCTTTCCCCCCCCCCCCGTCTCTCTAGTTTTGACAGTTCAGATATGACTACAGACAGAGCTCTGACACACTTGATGGCTGATACTCTTCCTATTGTAAAAATAAATAAATAAATAAATAGATAAATTAAAAAGAGAGAAAGAAAACGCCTCCTGGTGTAAATGCAGCAATTTGCCTTTCAGCTGGTCGAGTCAGCTCTGACAACAGCTAAAACAGCTCCAAGGCACAAAAACAATCAATACAGATTCTCTGCTTCATCCCGAGCCCACCTGCTCTCTGCTCCCAGTCCCACACAGGGAGGCAACCCCCACCTTCAGCAGAACAATCACTGTACATGAGCACACATAAAGAAAACACATGCATGCAAATGCAGCCTTTTCCTGTAATATACCAGCACTTTTAACATCTCGTAGGAACCCCTCCTCCCATATGATAACTGTCATCATGTTACACAAGGCCCACGGTGGATTAAAAACGCTCAGATTCTTTCCCCACACGCACGCGGCTCAGAGTCTGTCAGCGGTGTGGCCATCCCTCTGTTCCTGTCCGTGCCTTCTCACACAGCCCCAGTTATTTCTGTGCATTGCTCCGGTTTGACAACCACCAGTAGGACCACAGCACAGCTCTCCATCCCACAATCGAGCAGACACCAGAAACACTGATTCCTCCCCTCACACTTGGGCTATACACTTTGACTCTTCTTTTTCATATTGCTATGTTGTTGATGCACCCATGTTCAAATTCAAGGTCCATTTGATACATGTGTCAGGCGTGAGGTGGAGGTTTAACTGATTACATCAAACTCCAGTGTGGTAAAAGAGCACAAAGGTGTCAATCTGGACCCTGTGATGGGAGATCAGTGGAACAGTAATGCAATGGTAGTGAGTTATTAAATGAATAAAGAGGCAGAGCTGCCGAAGAGTATTGATTTTTCACAGCTCCCTGAGGCTCTGAGGGCTTTCAAGGCAAGAGGACACACACACACACACGTACGCACACACACTGGCATGGACACACATGTATGCACACATACATATAGACACGTATACAGACCGAGAAAGGTTTAAGAGTGAGAAGATAATGGCCCCAGCAGTTTTAGTCTCCCTTAAAACACAGTTTGGGCTCTCAAGGTTTCCCACTGGACACAGATCACCTGATGAAAGGGCTCATTCAGAGCCGTTCAAGTTTTGTTCTCTTTTACTGTAATGCACTCAACATTTTGAACAATGCTAGCCACACTCACACAAATGCTTCGGCACATGCCGTTTATAGTGGCCTCGCTCGCCACCTGGGGCCTGGGAGAGGAAGAAAAAAAAAAAAACTGCTAAAACCTCTTAATCATAAAAAGATGAAGTGTAACAGGTTTAACAAAAGCTCCAGTGTGGTGAATGGACTTATCTGATTAAGCTGAAAGATTTAGCCTGAAGGTGAAAGGATACCAGGAGAACTTGTCTTCAGACAGTGTATCAAAATCCTGTTTAGCTTTGCTAATCCTCAAAATACATATTATTTGCATATTATCTCAAGTGAGACACAAATCAATGATTTACCTAATCCTGGTCATAATAACTCATGAGTACCTATGGCTAAATCTCAAGTTGAGTGAGCTCTGCAGTCTTCTAATTCAAGCGCACTGGAAATACACAAGCCCAAGCTTCGTTATGTGTCACTTTGATGAATGCCTGAGGCATTTTCACAGAGTGCAAATGTGAAGAAGGCAAGATTCATCTTTATTTCAGAACGGCATGAGAGTCCATTAGGGGAGGGTCAATGTTCATCTGTTAGCTTGACGTGACTCTGAGCCTCAACAAAAGTAAAGACTGACCAATGACCTCAGACGCCTGCAGTTGTATGTGTGTGATTTTTAATTTCTACAGAGATCCAGTGATGTCTCCCCTCTCTTCTATTTCTTTTCCAAGCAATGCATCCGCTCACATTTTCTTGTTAAGGCCTAACAATCGCTCCCTCAGCATCTACAGACATTCAAAGTGGTTCAGCCTTTGTAATGAGTTCTAAAGGGCCTCTTGAGTGCAGGAACATGAAAAAGATGCTGCCTATTGCTGGCGTCTGGTCTCTATTAGCTGCTGAAGCTCTGTCTTATTGATGAAAACATCTTCTCAATAATGGAACTCATGTATTTTCCTCTTTGCCAGTCAAGGCACACGTACACAAATCTTTTAACAGCACCTGTGCTTTAAAAAAATTTTTAAAAATAAATGGAAACATAACACTGTATATTCACTGACTGACAGGTATTTTTCTTGGATATTTGTCCATTATGAAACACAATTAATGTGTTGATTCTGCAGGAAGGTTATAGGCTAAGTTATTACTTTTTTTTGGTCCGGGGGGTGTTTATCTGATGTTTTTTGTGCATCTTAAGGGCTAAAAGATTGTTTGATTCAGACTATTTTCCTGTAATGGAGTGTTACTTAGCTGAAAGTGAACAGAGCAGGCACATGTTTTTGATGTGATGAGTCTAATAAAGTGAAAATCAGTGACAGTTTTGCTATATTGCAACCCAAAAGAAAAAAAAAAGTATTTTTTCAAGAGCTGAATGGCTCTGATACTGAAAAATAAAAGCAGGACTTTTAATGGCAAAAAGACTTTAGATGAAACGTCAACAATTCAGGCTTCAGAGCACACAAACAGAAATAACAACGCTCTTAAACATACGAGAGCTGTTGCTGTTGGGTCTTGCTCTGATTTATGTATGTTTCAGAGGCAGTCCTCTGCAGAAATGGAAAACATCCAGACAGACGGATGCAAATCAGCACAGAGGGGATGCAGACTGAACAAACAAAAGACAAATAGAGGAAAGGCCAGACAAAAATCCCACTTGTACTCAACAGAGATGGCTGAGTACATTCTTGCCATACACACTGCAGGGAAATCAATAGTTTTCTGCACCACAAACAGATGAATTTTTCCAGCTTGGACTTGTGTTGCTGAAAGATTCAACAATTTTACTGGAAGAGGAATAGGCCTGTTAAACATTAAATTGTGAAAGATGAGCAACAGCTTCGTATCTGCTTTGTCCAATATATTGTTCGTCCCTGTTCATAGTCATTCTTTCGTCTGAAAAAAGCATCAAACATATGTGTGTATATATATATATATATATGTATATACACACATGCATACATCTATGTATGTGTGAGTGTGTATGTATATGTGAGGCCTGGGAGCCTGAGGATTCCATGCAGGATTTTAGCTCTTTGTAGGACTGCAGTGGACAGAGATCTCTGGTGTTGTTCCTGGGATCTGCTGCTGGAGCCTTTCTCCCAGTTTGGAGGTTACAGCCCCCAGAGCTCTGATCACCACTGGCACTACTCCAGCCTTCACCTTCCAGATCTTCACTATCTCCTCTTTCAAGCTTTGGTACTTCTGGAGCTTCTCATGTTCCTTTGTCTTGATGTTACTTGTTGTCACTGTCTCTCGGAATTACTATGTCTGTCACCACTGCCTGTTTCTGGAACTTGTCCACCACCACAAAGTCCAGCTGATTGGCCATCACCAATTTATCAGTCTGGAAAAGGAAGTCCCACAGGATCTTAGCTCGTCCTCTACAACCCATGTCGATGTCTCCCATTTGGACTTCGGGACCTCCAATCCATACTCGACACAGACGTTCCTGTACAGTGTACAGTTCCTGCTGCTTGGTTATGGTGCTCCAAGTATGCTGTACCTGCCTGCATCTTACACCCTGCTATTATGTGCTGGATGGTCTCAGGAACGTCTTTGCACAGTCTGCACCTGGGATCCTGTCTGGTGTGATAGACCTCAGGGCCTGTTTTTGTGCTGCCATGATTGGTGCCTCCATGCTATCCTTCAGACCAGCCTTTCCAGCCACTGGTAGAATTTCTCGATATCAGCCAGTCCCTTCAACTGACTTTTCAGGATCTGCCTCACTCTCTGTAGGTACTTGGTTGTGGCTGATTCCTTGTAGCTTCTCTGTAGTTGCCATTTGCTTGCAGTATCCCAAGGTTCTTATAACTGCCCTGGACATCTGTTACGCTGTTTTTCCACCATGATCTTATGCCTGTCAGCATGCAGTAAACACAGATGCTGATAGCAACAATACTACTGTTCAGCTATGGTTTAGTAACCACATGCATGAGGTAAATAACAGCTGTGCAGGCTCAAAGATGCTAGATTGACCAAATCTAATTTTATCTGACACCCCAAAACACATGCAGATAGGTCAGTGACTTAATTGTTTGAAAAGTTAATGTTAGCACTGTGGAGATTACCAAAATTTAAAACGATTATCCTCACTCTGTTGCAGCCATCTGCTGCCAACTTACACAAACTGAAAGAGAGACCAAATATTATTAAAACTGGTTAATTCATTGACCCCATATAGACTCATTAGATTACGATAGTGGTGTTAATTGAATTATAAAATGCCACAAGTGATTATACCACTTCATGACATCCAGGAGATCATAGAACATATTGATTTTGTCCTAATAAATATTTCTTTTTTTCAATTTTAAGGAAAAAAAAAATAGTGAGTTCCAGTCTCTTGTCAGGTTGGTAGAGGATATTCCTCAGTTGGCTCATGCTCCCACCATGTGTTGCTTTGTTTTTGAAACAGTAATTACAGACAAAAGAGCAAGTTGTATCCACAGGTGCTGTATATCTAACAACACAGAGGAATTAATTCAGTTAGTGAAGGCTGCTGTAGCACCATCTCCTGCTGAGAGTGTAACCCAACAGGCCTTTAATGCAGAGTGGAGCTTTAAGGAGGGCCAACCCACGACGAGCTGATTCAATCCTCCCATCCTGCCTGTTTTAACACAGGATCCTTTAATGCAGCCTTAACAACATTTGAGGAGTATTTTTAAACAAAATGAAATTGCAGAGGCGCCACCTCCGTCTGCCCCAGTGTGGCGTGAGTTACAGTTCCCCCTGTCGAGCATGCTCAGAGAGGCTGCAGGAATTTAAACTCCTACTAATGAGGATGGGGGGATTGCTGTTTCTCCACGATAGGATTACATTGTCATACAGCACTATAATGCAGCAGAGTCCCTTATGGCATAAAGGTTGATGCAGTCTGGCACAAAATTGCAGGCTTCAGGATGTCATATGTACTTGATATATCAAATAAAAAGTAGCATGTACTGATTACCTAATTACTGATTAATTAGGCTTCAACTGATTTTGTCAATCTGTCAGTGTGATGTGATACATGGAAAAGTAGCATCTTCAACAAAAAAAAATAATTTGTTCACATATCAAATGCAGAGGTGACAAAATTGTCAGGAGATAGCTGTACACCCACAATGAAGTCCTCAACATCACTCAGTCACTTTAGGTACCATCACTAGTTTTTTTGTTTGTTTGTTTTTTTACAGATTAAATTTGTACAGATTAAATGTGTGCCACATGTGCAAATCATGAAAGTGTATGTGTCTGTGTGTATCTGTCTGGATGTGTGTCATTTTATGTTTCAGCAATTGTAGCCCCCCAAATGTTTGATATGACCACTGGTGTGAGGAGAGGATCTGGAGTCCAGAGGTTAACAGGGTGTGCTTTGACATACCAAAGAGACAGAGGCAGAGACGAGGGAGACTCCTTGATGTTTGTCCTGTCAATAGCATTACTCAGGGGAATATTCTGTCTGACTGTGTGTGGGGTTTCCATCTTACTAGGCCCCTGTTTGTCTGTGAGTTCAGGTGTCATAGAACGGCTGAGCCCTTAAACTGTTTGTGTTTGCTGTCTTGAATAGTTTAGTAGCTGGAGTGAAAGCTTTTAGAAGGTCATTTTTCAGGGCCACTCATGCCAGGATCTGTGAGATTCAGTCAAATGTTGCATGTCTCGGTGTAATACAGTATGTGGATGGCTCTCAACTGTTATAGATTGTAAACAGAACAGCACTACATGAGGAGTTCTGGGCAGATATCCTTGTGATGGCTGAATGTCTAAAGTTTATCTGTAGCGGATCTGGTTTTATAGATTCCTCGGGGAGACCCAGTTGAGACCTAATTTTACAAATATATTACCTTGCTGCACAATGTCACATTTATGTGGCACGTGCAGGACCAGAGTCTTCCACTAGTGCACATACCTTTATTCAGTTTTGCTTAAAATCACATACAATCAATTTTCAATGCATTTTCTATTAAGATGTAAATGCCAGGATTTCTTAGCAATTACTACATTCTGTTTAAATAACAGAGCTACCAGAACTGCATGGACTCTTGATGTTTCTGCAAACTAACTTTGTTATCCCGTCATAGACACATGTAGGATTTTATTATAGGATATACAAGATTTTATCTATTCATTATTATTTTTCCTCCATGAACAAGAAAAACACGTCTAAATAATAACTGCATTTCAAGTCCTTTTGCATGCTGGTTTACTGCTGGGTCTTGCTGGAAGACTTAATGGGAGGATTGAGGCAGGATTTCGTGCCCTCTATACTGTGACACTTCAGATTGTATGCTGCTAAAATTGACTGGAGATGATGCATTCATGAAAATCTGTCAAAGAAGCTAAAAGAAACTGTCAAAAATGAAAAGTAATTTCCGCAGGTGCTCAAATTAAATTAAACAGATTAGATTAGATTAAACCCTGGTTTCAGGGTTGTATCAGTGAAGGGTGTACCAGACGTGCAGGCACAGACTGACATGATTTGACAACTTGTAAATAAAACAAAGTGATACATCCCTCTGGCATACAATGAAGGTAATTCTTAATACTAGTATAAGTTTATACTTATACCCACTCCTTTGAACGTTTATTATTTATTGTGTTTTTTTCTTTTTCTATTTTATGTATTTTTTGTAATTTATAACGTTCAATAAACTTTGAAATGAAAATGAAAACAAAAAATTCTAGATACAGTGGCAGCTTTTGAAGCAGAGAAGTTCAGTGATTACAATGAGGTTGCTGCCAATAAAACTAGAACATGATGACATATGAACAAATCAATTTAAATGTAAGACTATCAGTTTAAAATTCATTTGAAGGAATATTTGATTACGTTTAGAAAAGATGGTCTCAGTCTCCCATCTCTAGTAAATCAGAAAAACTTTATCCATCATGGCCGTCTCTTGTGACAACTCGCTCAAAGAGCAACAGTTGATATTGTAACAGAGGCAACAAAGAGACTGAAGAAAGGGATGAAAAAAGAGAAAATATGAGCGTGATCAGGTAGAACAGTGAGGATCAAATCTCAGGGAGTGTCATAAAAGCTACCTAATCTCCAAACAGATACCTGAACCTCCAAAGCTAAAAAATTCATGATGTTTTTGCCTCATTAGTAGGTCCATTTAACTTGAATTTATTTATATCTTACAAAATACACAACCTCTAAGTACATTTTCAAATTTTCACAGCTCTCAATGACTTTTGAGAATGCCATGAAATATCAATAAGTCAAGTCAATAAATAATATATTTCTTGAAAAGTGAAATATGGCAAAAGATAGCAATGGCTTTGGTGCACCACTGTGAAAATGAGAGTAAAAAAATGGAATATTGTTTGTGAGAGGTAAGACAAAAGGAAAAGATGAAAGTCTAATAATTTATTGACTTGACTTATTGAT
>JBAMYA010000018.1:14900840-14924355 GCA_037176975.1 Arrhamphus sclerolepis | reverse complement strand
CACAATGATAGAAAGAACTGCAACCACTTTGGACATATGCAGACAGTGAACAGTGTTCTGTGTTCAAGGTCCTAAGACAGAACACATTCTTTCTGGCATGTTTGTGGTATTTAAGAAAAATGAGAGCTATTAAGTTGGTGAGCACGCAGTGATGAAGGGAGCATAGACACTGTTGGAAAAACTGTGTGGATGTGAAAGCTGAATTCCTTGAACGCTGTTTGAAAACTGTAATCCCAGCTGAAAGGTCAAAAGTCTCAGCACGTTTTTTATTTGTGTCTTTGTGCTGCTGTTTTAAGCCCAGAACACGCTTTGTACTCTGTTCAAAGAGCAACATGAGGGGTCTGTGAGGGGATTAGTCTGAATGATTACGGCAGAGGTGGTGGTGGTGGTGGTGGTGTGTGAGCACACTCAGACACACAAACCATAAACGTGTGTTGTGACTGTCATATTAAAACTTCATACATTGAAAGTAAACTTCCCAGGAGCTAATAGAAAACTGAAACACGATGATCTGAAAAGATTTTCTGTTTTGTTTTTGTTTTTCTTAATGTTGGTTATAATACGTCATGTGACTGTAAAAGGAGTCATGTCATTTCTGTGTTCTGTTCCACAATGAATGTGAACCTTTCACACATCTTGGTGCTGCCTCTCTCTGTCCCCTCCAAGTGGTTTAACCATTTTCTTCATCTTTTTCATTATTGTTTTCTTTTTCCATCCATCCATTAGTTTCCACTTATCCAGTTTCCTTTACATATATGTCCAACACTTCATATAAGTTGAATATATATGAAATTAAATTTTATGCAAAATGCAAGTTTAAATGATGATGAGAGTGGCTTTCGTCCCTGCGATGAGCAAAATAACCCAATACAACTTTGAACTCCTGTCCCGTCATCTCCTGCAACAACTAGTGTTTGTTTTACAGCACGTTGTGACATGGTGATGAAACTAGCTTCCAGAGCTACAGCTGACATCATAGCAGAGGTGACAAGAACGCTCAAGAAAGTAAAGACTGAGGAGGAAATGAGAGAAGAGACCCAACATAAGTAAATCACAGACAGTGTAAAAAAAAAAAAAGCCTAAGTTAACTATCATACCTTTTGGTGACTAAAAACAACAAAACATCCATTGTGCTGCTCTAAATGCACCAAAGTACTAAATGCTTAGTCCCAAGACTTACTCCTAAGGATTCGTTATGCATAAGCTATTCCTTTCATGAGCATATAAGTAGGGTTAATAAACAAATATATAATACATTTATAGTACAAATATAGATATTTTCAGATTAAATTATTTTTTTCCAACAAAAAAGAAAAAAAAACGCAGCCTAATCTCTTCTTCTTTTCTTTGTGTTAAAAGCAATAGAGAGTCACAGCTGAAGAAATGTCACACATGCAAAAACGCTGAGCCCCATTTATTTCCTGGAAGGCTCCGCCCACAGGTACTCCCTGACACCATAAGAGTGTCTACTGAGTGTTCACAACTTTCTGATATGTGATGAATTAGTGGATCTATGATGACATCCCTGTCATCATGCAGTATATTCAAAGTCTCGGCCAGATGCAAGAATGAAACCAGAAATTCCTTAAATGGTATATTATTGCTACGGTTGTTGTAATTTCATGTTCTGCTTGCCTTGTTTGTGAACTTACTTGTACAGTCATGTGTTCTGGTCATATCAGACTGTTTTCTTTATACTTTACCAGGAGAGTTTCTTCAGCCTCCACTTGCTCTCTGAATGATAGGTCAGGGTGGAAAAGGTTTGACTGCAGCTGTAATGAGAATTATGAGGGTATCAAATACATATATGTCAGTGGGTAAACCCACAAACACTTTTTGGCAGAAATAGATCTGCGTGTTAAAGTTGTAAATAAAAAATTTTTAAAAAGCCCCTACCACAGAAAGTCAAACGTACACAAGCCTGGAGATCGGCGAATGTTTCACAGCCCGGTATAAACAGCGCTACCCCAGAGGTTCTCTAGTCAGGGACGAGAGCTGAATTTATCAGCCTCAATCACTTTCTCAAAAACACGACTAATCCTATGTCTCTGCACAACAAACACACAAAACACCTCTTCTCTCTCACACTCTTTTGGCCTCTACTCTACATTCAAGTCGGCACACTTGTGTCTGTGAGCGGGAGAGTACATGAACACACACACACACACACACACGCACACACACACATATATATATAGATATATATATTTATATGCATGTGTGTGACCGTGTGCCTATGTGTTGGTGTGTTTATTTGTCTTTGTCTGTGCTGCGAATGTGATGGTGTGCTTGGAGACATTGTTAGCCCCAACAGAGGATTGCTGCTGTGTGTATCAGCTCAAGGTCTCAGCCTCCGTCTCCGGCTGTGGTCTCAGCTCCTTCCAGCTGCTCCTGAAAGCTCCACTCTGCCTGAATGAGCTGCTAACCTTGGCACCAAATCAATATCAGCCAAACTCTTTGAAGAATCACAGATGGAACTGGCCTCACTGCTCTGTGCTCTTGGTGCTTTGTGATCAGCGTGTGTATGTGTGTGCATGCATGTGCATGTGTGTGTATGTGTGTGTGTGTGTCTTTAATTGCTGCCAGCCTCTTCTTCCTGCTTGGCCTTCATCCAGAGAGTTGCACAGTGTGATGGTGAAGTATCTGTTCTCATTCATGATTGAGGCTGAGTTTTAGGAGTTGGTTGGGGAAAAAAAGTCTCCTTCATCTCTACTCAACAAACACACACCATCATCATCAGTTTTATGTATGATTTATGTCGCTCTCTTTTATCTGCGGTCAGTGCCCTCATTCTCCATTCATCCGAGCAAGAAGTAAGCTGGCCTGTCTACACTCCTTGCAGCCGTCTTTGTCCATCGGTTAAACACACACTCTCGTGCGTTCTTCCTGTAACCCGGCCTGGTATAATCTGATCTGGGTGTTGCTGAAACTGATCGATGGCTGTGTTGAAATATCTCAGGGTGTGATGGGATGCTGCGTTCACACATGCACAGAAACATATCCACATATCAATAGTCCGAACGCTCTGATCCCTCATCTTTGACTCTAAATACAATTAAATAGCTCTTTTTTTCTTTTTCTTTTTTTTACACAAAGGCACTTTGCACGCAAGCAAACAAACAAATAGATTTTACAGCCAATACACTCCACAAACACCTGCGCTAGTATTACAGGGATTAAGAGACTGAATAGCATGTTGAAGTCATATCAAGTCAACTTAATTTAAAGTGTTTCACACAGCAAAAGATAGAACGAAGAGAAATAGATGATAAATTATTGAAATGAAATGTAATAAATATTTTTTTAAAAAGACAAAACAGAAAGAAAAAAACTCTTGGGATAGCACTAAACTTGAAAGTCAAGGAGAAAAGATATGTCTGAAAATAATTTAAAGAGTCATAATGTAGGAATTGAAAATAAAGAAGAAAACCATGTGTTGTTTAGGGAAAAAAAACTGCTTAATTTAAAAACTGTCTTACTGATGCACAGCTGGAAATAACATGTTACCTTGTATCAATTTTGCATTTCTTTATGGTCTTGTTGTCACACTAGAATTTTCTCTCAACCTTTATCACACCACCTTCTTTTGTCATCATTTTTGAGGCTTTAATGCATTTGTTCTGCACCTTTTAATGTTTTGTACCTGTTTTATATTCTTTTTTTTGTCATTTACATCCAGTATTGGTCAATAAACTTCCCTGTCTGAGATCTTTGTGTGTGTGTTTTATTTACTTTTGGTCTTTTAGCACTTTTGTTTCAGCATATTTGGTATATTTTGTAGCTTTTTTTTATTTGGTCTCATTTTGGTTTGCTTTTATTTTTTTCTTTCCCAGTATTATGTTACTGGGATAACACCAGAATGGCCCTGAGTCTGTGGGCCACTTGGCCTTTTCCCAGCAGTCAATCTGGCAGTTTGTGTATGCAGAGGTTATGCTTGTAGATTCACTATTGTCTATATTTTTTCTACATGGTTATTGTGTGGGAGCTGCATCTTTTACAAGGCCCACAGCGCTGAGGGCAACAGCCACCAAAATGAGCCATTTGTCACCCATCAGTGGTTTCTGTGGCATGCCACGATGCAATATGCAATATTTACAAATGAATAAATGCTGCAAGAGTTACAACTGTTCATCAGCTGCATTAATCTTCTCTCTTAGAAAGAAGTTACTTGTTGAAGATTTAAATTCCGTGTTAACACTGAAATATGGTGCGTCTGAGGCTCCCTTTAGAAGCAGGAGAAAACAGAGAAGACTTAAGCACTTTTCACTCATCAGCGCTTCTGAGAGAAAATTTTTCCATCTCGTGACTTGAGTCTTTTCATCGGAAGGACAGCCGCACAATAACAAATAAATCCTCTGATTGTATTCTGCCATCATTTTTCCTTGTCTGCTTCTTTCTGCTCCCCTCTCTCATTTCTTTCCCTTTTCTCCTGTCCTCATTATTTATCTTTAGTCTATTCTATTATACCCCCCTCCCCCTCCCCAGTTCTTATGCCTTCCTGCCTTCTCGTATTGATTTTCATTTATAGGTTTTCATCCTTTTCACTCCCATTTCTCTGCACTGATGGCACCTTGCAGCTTGCCTCTCACAGAGCCTCTTCCCTCACCTCTCCACCAGCAAATAACTTCCACATTCTTTTGGTGTGCTTTTATTATAATATCAGATACTTCTGGACTTTGCAACACATGGAGGCCATGCTGCGACAAAGAGCCTGCACAGCAGGTGGACAGGTCTTGGTACCCTAACGCTATTCAAAAGCTGTAAAGGTCACCCCCTACTCTTATACGTGAGTGAAAGGGAGTTGGTATGGATCCAGAAAGCTTTCAGAGAAAAGAGGATGCCAGAGCTATCAAAAGATTTATAGTAGTGCATATATTCAGTGTGGTGTGAGAGCTCAGCCTGCTTCATGGTTGTTGATTTTACTCCTATCAAAGGCTGGCTGTGAGTTATGAGACAGGAGATGGATTGATTCAATAAATGCATTGTTTGGAGTCATTGCAGCCGCATTGTCAATTCTGTAATCACAGAAATGTGCCAAGAAGAGAGGGAGAGAAAGCACGAGGAAGCAAATGATGTTTGTCATTAAGGTCCCTTAATTCTGCTTTAATTTTAGCACCATTTCCAATTTCATATTATCACTAAATCCACAAGAGGAGTTTCCTATGAAATATTAAGAATTATGTCAAACCCAATGAGAAACTGGTTTTAATTCATAAGTGACATACAGTATAACAAACATGATCTTTCAGGTTTTCCTAGGTTTTCCCGGACTGAAAGATGAATGCCGAAGGATGGCAAAGGGAAAAAAAGTCTTTGTGAAGGAAAAGCTGTTGAAGAGTTTGCTATAGAAATGGAAATATTGAAGAGTGAATGCCGTTGAAGAACATTCTTTACCCAGCAAAATGACAAATAAAGTGTAAAGTAAAAATGAATAAAGTCACAAACTTGAAAGTATTAAATGAAAACTGGGGACTTCTAGTGTATGTGCAGTGAGCACAGGAACCTCTGGAACTGTTGTGCTGCGTTCCATTTGTACTGGGAAGTCGGGATTTCTGAGTTCTTGAGTTGGAAAGTTGAAGTATCTTCACAACTCCTGAGTTGACACTCAAAGATGTCTGCCCCGGGTGTAGGGTTAGGGTTGTCGCTAGCGTTCAGGGTCAGAGTATATGCAAGAGGTGTCAGCATCCCAAACTCAATCAAATGACTGACTTTGGGTTAGGATTTCAAATACAAAATATCATGCGATTAAAATGAGAATAATCGAGATTAATTAATTACAAACTCTCAAATGAATTAGATTATTTTTTAATCAAGTCCCACCCCTAGTTCTTTTGTTATCTGAATATCAGTTTTTGATTTATCATTGTTTCCTGTTTTATTTTGAAAGCACGACTTCCTGCTGTAATCGTCTTCACCTGCATCACCTCATCCCTTGTTCGTCAGGCCCTGTATATTTCCTTGTTTGTTATTCTTCCTTTGTTAGTTATGTGGTCATCCTCTTCTCTTCCTACTTTGTGTTGTTAATTTGATCTTTCCTTTTGGTTTGGTTACGTTACACAAGCAAGACTTTCCATGATTATTAAAGGATTTTTTGTACTCGTTCCTCCATGCTGTAGTCTGTCTGGGTCCTTCCCCTGACAACCCTGACACCAGACTGCTGTGCCAAGATTTTCAGCATCCCTTTTACTGCAAGCAGGCTCAATATACATAAGAAGAGCAGAATCAACAAAGGAAACTTTGTGTACCCAATCGCATAGATAGCTTTCAGATTGTGTGCAAACTGGACACCGTGTTTGTTCTGACTCTCCAGCCAACGAGGAGAAGGAAGAGTATCAATGGAGCAAAATGTCAATGAAGAAGAGAGAGATAACGAGATGGCGGCGTCAAAAATGTATGCCCACACTCTCTCGCTCCTTACTCAAACATGCTAATGTCGATACTGGTTATTAATTGACCACACAAAGAATTACCCGAGAAAGCAGGCCGGTTCTCCGTGATAACAAGCTCTACCTCCCAAAGATTGCTGATAGAAAAAAAAAAAAAAGAAAAGAAAGAAAGAAGGAAGATAGGCTGGCAACTAAAATGATGTGAGGTTACTTGACAGAAGCTGGCAAATTTGAAAAATGAAGCAAACACCTGTTGGACAGAGTAAAAACATACACTGAGCTCCATGGCAACAGCACATGCTCATCTTTAGCACAACAACAATAAGAATATGTTCTGTTAAATCTCTTATCATATTAAATGAAAAGCTATCCCAGAAGCATGAAAAGGGTAAAGATGATGATGATGTCAAACAGATTATGACTATGATCAAGTACTAGAGACAGTAGTGACAGCTAATATAAAGAGGACTAATATCCACCATAACAACCCCATAAACGCTCCATGAGTTCCATGTAACGACCTCCATAAATTATGAGTTTTATAATGAACCAATAACTATTTACAATTAGATTTTTAAGAACTACATGCCTATTTAGATAATAGATTGTGAGCACACTCACATGTCCAACCAGGAGATGGCCTTTAGACAGACATAGGACACAATGGAGAGATTATCTCCTGGCTGGTCCTGGGAACGTCTTGATGTCCTTCTGGAAGAGCTGGAGGAGGTGGCTGGAGAGATGGAGGTCTGGATCTATGCTCTGAACCCAGATATGAAGAAGTCAGTGGGTTGATGTAATAAATATCAACAATTCTTTTCTTTTTTTCTTCTTCTTCTTTTTTTTTTTTGCTACAGGCAAATATTTGGGTGAATGAGGCACCTACCAAATCAAAAAAAATCTAAAAATAACATAACAATGACATTTTGTTGAGGATCATGATTTATGCTTCTAGGTAGCATGTAGCCTATATACAGGAACTGAGTCATTGTTGCTATTTATATATTTGTTCACCATCATTTGTGATACAAAATAATTACCAGGTTCCGTACAGTGACATGCAATGTCAATTTACTGAAGAAGCCTGAAAACAGAGTCTGAAAATATGTCACTGAGTGGGCGCATCAGATTTGTAGGAAGACATGACATCAGTTGTATTACTCAGCCTTCTCATACTTATTTGAACCCATTTAACTTACTGCTGCATTTCCATGTGTCGAAGCCGTAATATATATTTTAGCAGGAGGCACACCTTGCTGGGCGAAGTGTGGAGTAAAAATGCTCTCAAACCAGCTGAAAAACTGTATTATTTTTTTTTTTTTTTCTTCCTTTTCTTAAACTATATCTTTCTGCGGTGATGACCAAAACAAGTTACAGAAATTCTGTTAATAGCTCAGGAAAATCAGTTAACTTTTGGGGGATAAAAAGAAAAAGAAAATTAACATGTCTCCTGTAAAATTTCTAGTCTGACTCGAAAATAGGAACGCGTCAATTTTATCACACAGCAGGGAGAATCATCTCTTCACAGCAGATTTGGTGTGAATATGACTGCTTTTACGCAGAGACCAGGCTCAACACTCCCACTTCACCCCGACGCAGGTCCTCACCTCCAGTACTACTTTGCTATTTTCCTTTTACTGATTGAAGAAATGTAAAAGTGTCTAGTAAAACAGGGGTCTTTGCCCCTCTAGCTTGGCATTACCAAGAGCCCTATTATTTTCAGTGATAGCTCTGAGACATACATCCACACGCAGATACAAACACAATCGCACATTGATCACACATCACTACATTCTGATGTTCTGAAGACGCGCAAACACACACTTGCACTGTCACAATCAAAGCATTGATTTGCCCCCTCCCTCTGCGGAAAAACACTGCCAATCTTCACCAGGCTGTAATTTTATGGCACAACAGAATGAAAGGGTAATTTTAGGAGGATAGTGAGGGAGAGGCACAATCGGAGATAAAGAGACAAAGTTTGGTGTCTGAAAAGCCGGTGATGATTATAGCAGTCTTGGAGCCAGAGAGAAAGGCCGTTTGACAAGGCTGACAGCCTCACGCCTCGCTACCCAGCTCAGCACAGAAAGACAGGCACTAAAACACTGCAATTTAGATAGTTTACTGGCCATTGTCAAAACACTAGTGCAATCTGTGGAGGGTTTAACGGGTTTAAAGTCACTCAGTAGGACCCCTACCATCTTCTACTCATTACTTTCCACTGTTATCTTTTTTTTTCTTTTTTTCTTCATACACAACACCGTAGTGGTGGCTGAGATTTGTGATCAGCTGTAGAAAGAAAATGTGAGGTGATGATTTAGGAACAGGCACCAGGTGAAAGTGATTAGCACAGCTGCGGTATCTTCCTAATCAGTCTTTCTGTCTTTACCGCAGATGTGACACAGAGGTGGAACTATCCAGCTGTGGATCCTTGAACAATGCTGTGTTCATGTGTGTTTAGAAAAAAGGAAGAAAAGTTGTCTTGTCTTGCATAGCTGCCCGTTCTGAAAGAAATGAGAGTTGGGAAAAAAAAACAAACACGGGTAGCTGGGTATGAACAGCAAGTATACAGGAGGTGGCAAGAAGTATATGACACTTCCAAAATATAATCAAAGATTCTTTTGAATAAAATTGAAATTGACATTTTGTCATAAAAATGCTTCTTGGAGTGATTTTCAAATGCCTTTTGAATTCAACCAGTCACCATTGAAACTCATTTCAACTAAACGGTATCCTTCAGAACATCAGTTGAAGTCTGCTGCTCCTCCCCATCTCTTCATTCATGATCCATGATCAAACTGATCATTAGAGCCACAGGACTAACCAATAAGCTGTCCCCCAGTATTGAACTACACCTATCAAACCAACTCTCATCTGCTTTTGTGCCTGTGATGAAATTTAATTGATGATGACTGTATCTCATTCAGTGTCACTAATCTGCTGAGAAATTTCTTCCTCTACACCAGCAGTTCCTTGACAGTGTTGTCATTGGCTAACCTAAAAATATAGACATACCACAAGCATATTTGAACTTCTCTCAGCAGGTCCATCTAGCTGCCCTCTGTTGAAGCTCATTAATTATGCTCAAAGGTCTTAGGGAGCCAAAAAGATTAGTCTGTCAGTGTAAAGCATCTCTGAGACGGCTGACGACAGAGGTGAGACGTTGTAGCCTGGATGGTAACCAGTGATCATTTGAATCGGCTTCCGTGAGTCTCTTATGGCATTGTGGTACTCATCTCATTTAAAAATAGTAAGAGACATCTGGTAAACTTGCTCTAACGATTAAGGAAGCATCTAAACATGATTATGTACTGTATACAGACCCTAAACCTGTCTAGATGTGGGTCTGACCTATCAGGCGAGTCACTCTGGCATCTCTGGTGTCTACTTGGCCGTGTTCCTGAATCAGTGCTGTGATGGATTCTGATGCTTATATGAGCAAATGTGTTCCAGACACTACACACTAAACACAATTTTCAGATTCAGCACAACAGTTAACGTAAATATTCCTTACTATACCTGACTATAAAACTTTTTTCTGATTCTGATTGAAGCCGTGGTTCTCAAGCTTTCATTGACAGAATGTTGGAGAGGGTTCTACTTTATATGAGAGTGTCTACAGGACTTCATCATGACTGGTTTCTTCTTCCCTCCTTTGTCTTCCTTTTGTGTATGATAGTTTATTGTGTTTCAGTGATGAAGAGAACTCATGCTCTTTATTTACTCTGAAGGAAAACAGGGATAGATTGATGGATTTTGAAAACTTTAAGTGGAGGCCTTGGTCAGTGGTTTGCAGGGTGGAAGTTGTCCTGCAGTCTCCATCATAGTGGAGGGGGGCTGAAACAGACTTTTGATGCAAATACTTATTTTTGTTTTCTCTTTTCTCTCTGTAATAACTCTTCAATGGATATTTTTGGATGGAAAAATTGTTGCGTCTCTCTCTGAGGCCCCTCTCAGCCCTGGTTAGAGTGCCTGGCACTCAGACTCACCTGTACCACATCCTTACACAAGTGACATTGCTTCTCTGCTAAATAAGATGTGGTTTTCAAAACAAAAGAGAAGACAATGAAACAAAAAAAGAAAGAAAGAAAGAAAGAAAGAAAAAGAAGCTTTCAAAAGAAAGATGAGCAGAGCAACAACTTCAAATGAAATTTAAGCTACCTGTAAGTTCAGTTTAAGAGTCACCAAAAGTCAATTTAACTTCAGTTTTTTAAAAAACCCTAAAAAAAAATCTGCACGTGAGATGCAATCTCATATCATATATTATTTTTTAGACATCACTTTGTGGCAAAGAGACCCAAATGTCCATTGGGACAGCAAGCAGAGGAATGATGCTTGGAGAAAGGAGGTAGATGTTTAGAGAACAACTACTTTTGTTTGCTCGGGTTATCTGGTTAACGGTGCTATTTATGCTATAAATAAAGCAGACAACCTGAAATAAAACTCAGATGTAGCTGAACCTTGAAAATCTGAAGCACATGTCTCAAGTACACACTTTCAGTGTGAGAAAATGCGAAAAATCACATGCATGCCGAGACTGAGACAAGGTCCGTACTGTATCCTCAATACTTGTGTTTTTGTTTTTGTTTTTTTTAAAACAGCTATACAGGCATAAACTATATCTACACTGGCATAAAGTAATAGAATGCTATGGAGGGGTTTTATTAACTGTACCTGCACTTTCACTCATGACGCGATGCAATCTACACCTACAATCAAAACTCTTTGCAACAGTAAAACAGTGGAAGTTGGCTCAGTAATATCAGAATCAACATCGAGAAGAAAATATGGATATTGATCAGTAAAACAACTCTGCATTAATGAGCATACTGTCTACAGCATGAAAAGAAGCCTGCGAAAGACTCACTTGGAAAGATCCAAGTGAGGTAGAATTCAGGATAATTTGCTATTAAAAATGACAAATTGCCAGTTTGGCGTTTCCTTTCATTTGTAAAAGCACTATTTCAAAAACATAATGTTTCTCCCTATGACCTCTAAAAAAAAACACTCATTCAACAGAACACAACAGCAAACCATAAAAAACAGCAACACTTCAAAAAACAAGAAAAAACATAGCAGGAATTCAGAATTTGGGATGTCGGGTGTTTGTTTCTGTTGCCTTTGATATTTAGTTACTATCACTCAGCTACAATACTTTTAGTTCAGGCTCTGACCTCATCACTCTCACAGGTTATACCTATAGCTGCTAATATTGAGAGAGATGCACAACAACCTGCCGCCTGACTGGATCTTGAAGTTGTAATCTACAGGTGGATCCTGGGGAGGTGATTTTTGGCAATTTTACATCAGCAGGTAAAGGCAGAGATCTGCAGAATTTGTTCCTTAAACACACAAATTACTTAAAGGATGTAACTGGAGTGAAATATATTCAGGGGTGCTTTGGAAAATAAAACATCTAGAGTTGCCTCACTTGTTCTTATTTGCAAATTCATTTTGTTATGCTTTTTGTCCCCAACTGTTGCTTATTTTTGTTGTTGTTGTTTAAGAAAAGTTGAGCAGTTGTGTTTCTGTTATATTATCTTTCATAAAATGTCATTTTTTTCTGTTTTATGTTGTGTTTTCGGTTTTTATTGCTGTGTTTTATATCTGAATGTCTCTGTGATGTATCGCGATGTAGTATGAGGCATGCAGCTAAGTGCCCTTTCTGCTGTTGTAATGAAATCTTTTTTTTTTTTTTTTACACTAAACAACTAAATAAATAGCACTGTAAATAGCACAGATGTGCATGCTTTTAATTTATTCTCATGTGGGAGCTTCTGTTGTGTTATGCTGCATATCTGGGTTTTACCAATTATAATACACAACAGATAGAGATGAGGGGAGAGAGACAAAAATTTTAGGGGAGGGGCTACACTTTCGAGGTTGTGACCTTATTGATCAGGTTTTGCCATTTCCATGGCGACCGCAGACCCCCTCTCTCTGACCTGCTGGAGTACATTAGACCTGAGATCCATAACTCCTGTTTGTTCTCTTCTTCTCTCCCCCTTCTCCTTCTCTTTCTTTTCTTTTCATCCCTATGTCACACACATACTGTAGTGACACACCTACACAGAGGTGCAAACACACTCATCAATACACGCACACACACACACACACAGCACGCACATGCACACAGCTGCTCATCCGAGCACAGGAAGAAACTGAATTAAACCTTAAAAACAATCTAAGCCTGCAGAAGGGACAATTCATCATGATCTACGTGTGTCAGATGTATGTGTGTGTGCGTCTCAGCGTTGCAGGGGGAGGGGGGTGGGGCTTGGTGGGCCATGAAGTTGGTGGAAAGAGGCAACTGCAGCCCTCCAGCCACTGACCAGTGGTCTCCACACTCACACATTAAACACACACACTGTTCTCACTTCACAGCACCGATCTTTAAACACTCGTCCACATTCTAGCCAAGGTCAGCTTGCCTGTAAATGAAGCTACATATCTGGCCAGCAGTTTGTGAGTGAGAAAAAGAGGCTGAGCAAACGAGTGAGAGAGGAGGATGAAATAAGAGGTGGAGTGGAGAAAGGAGGGTTGAGAACAGTGCTTGAACCAAATCTCAAATGTGTTTGAGATTGGCTAATTCAGCTTTAACCCGCAATTGCTATTTCTCTCATTACAGCCTGGTCAAATTTACTAAATTCAATTTTTCTTAAGTCCATTCCTCCCTTAAGTGGCATCAAGAGACATACGTAATTCTGGTGTTTTGTTTTCTTTCACATTAACTGTTGTCTCTCTATGTACATGACATGCTCTTTCTGTGTCCATCATTCCTCGAGGCAAGCATGGCAGAAGAAGGGCTCTGCAGTTTTTCCCGCAGGCTGTCAGGGACCCGCAGAGCGAAGGGGCTGCCTCTTTGTGAGGAAATTATTTTCTCTGTGCTGAGGAGGACACTCCAAATCATCTCCAGCAATCTCAGTAATGGCCCTGAGACGCTGCTGCCTTTGTCCTGTAATGGTGACAGATGACTGGCTGTGCACACGGGGGGCGTCCAGACGTCTAGTGAAGGGGCGAACAAACCTCTGCACGCATGCACACACAAACACTTGCATAAAGTGCCACTCCCTCCAGCAGCCACTGTGATTGCGGGTAATTGTCTCTTCTCAAACTGTGGTGTTAGTGGTTATCTTTAATGATCACTCTCAAAGAGGACTTCTAACTATCTATCCTTACAAAGGAAGGATGATTCCACTTTACAAAGCCACGCCTGAGCACCCCACTGCCGCCACTGGCACCTCCTTCAAACTCAAGCGCTGTGACAATGCAGCTCTGATAGGCACGCATTACGCATGTTTGTACTTCTCCTCGCAGAGCAGCTGACATGTGGGTAAATCAGAAGCATGCAAAAAATACTCGCAGGTCTCCTGGAGTCCATTATTAAAACTCTCTCTTTATCTGTAAGATAATAGGATCAACAGCATCCAAGCAACTGAGCCACAGGTAACCCATTTCGTAGTGAAAGAGATGGAGCACTTTGGCACACATCAACAGGTGACTAACAACAGTGCTTAAGCAGATCTTACGTTTGTACTTAAATAGATGAAATTAAAGGGACACTGTGTAAGATTTTCTCCCATCTAGCGGTGAGGTCGTATACTGCAACCATTCTTTATCCTGCTCCTTTTCCCAACACTCATTTCCGTCTACTGTAGCCAAGAAATGTCACTGATCCAGGAAACAGAGAACCTATCGACCAACACAACTTCTAGGAGTATTCTCTCAGCTGATGAGGTTAGTTTTGTGAAATAGTTGTTGTTTTCATTCAGTAATTTAAACCAAAAAATGTCATATAAGTCCAATACAAGACAACTTATAATGTTGTCTTTTTTTAATTTTTATATTGATTACTTCAGTGCTAATATCACCCAGCAACAACTGAAACTGAAGATGAGCTATCTATGTAGCCACTATATTATATTTATAGTGCAGGTAGAGGCTCACGGAGCTCGGGAGGTGGTAGGTTCCCCGAGGTTGGGCGGCAAGAGATGAGTGGGTACCTCCTGCAGACCCACATCGCAACCGCGCTCCAATCCTCCGCTAAGGGTCAACCACCACTGCCAGAAACCACCAGCCAGACCGCACATGTAACACGGTCAAAGTAGAGACTTGAGAGTTCACTGGCAGCTGCACCCGATACATGTGAGGATGATGCTGGACCAGGGTTGGGAAGCGGAAGGCGTGCCAGGGCCGTGCGGACCCAAGCACCACAACCTTTCATCCCAACTGGTCTGCAATAATTATCAAAACAAAACAGCAAGTGCTTCTTCTAATACCTTGTAGCTTTGACGGGGAAATGTTCTCTCTAGAGTCTGACATCCATTTCAGAAGAATTTGCTGCCAAGACAAGGCGAGGGAGAGGACGAAGACTGCAAGGGAGGGGCAGTGGATCGGTCAGAGCTGGGCGAGAGTTTGTAGCCAAATATTGGTAGCACAAACACAAAATGCAAAGCTGTATTTTCTTGGATATTCCCTGCAGAGGAGATCACCATTGAATATGACAACGAAATGTATATATAAATGGCAAATTCAAGACCTACCAGAACACTGCGATTTGTTGATGGAAGTAATTAATGATTAATAAGGTCATACTTTTGAATGAAGCAGTCGATTTTTGTTAATAGACAACCTGTAATATTACACTGTGTCCCTTTAAGGTCAAAGAGTCCCATAGTGGCTTGTGTTGATATAGATTCTTGGGAGGCTACTGTGCATGAAATAAGAACTTCTTTTTCTCTCTATTTCTATTAAAAAAGAAAAAAAAATCATGAGGAACAAATAAGGAACTCACCACTACTTAATTTCTAAATAGTTGCCCTTTTAATTTGTGATAACCTGACCATTAAGTACGCATTAGGTAAGCAAGTCACTGGAGTCACCGCGTAATTATCAGGTTTCTGCTAATGTGCTGAATGACTCGAAAGTAGTTGTTGTTGTAGTTATGTACGTGAGCTTTGGTAAAAAGAAAACAAATGAAGAAAAAGCAGTGTCTTTCTTCTTTGCTTGAGTTGCACAGTTTTCTTTCAGTTTCTCTGTTGTGTCTGGCGCTGTTGTTGCTTGGCTACTGTTCTGTGAGATCTACGACCATTTTCGAGCTATGATGGACGATTTCTTTCTCACAATTGCCCCTTTTTCATCTGAGACGGACAAAATCATTCAGTGTGAGCCCGGCATGAAACCCACTCTACAATTTAATGATTACATAATGGTTAAGGAGTGGTTAGTTCATGGTTTGTTTTCTGATAATTAAGCGATAAGTGGTAAGTCCATCGCAGGATAATGGATGGATAAATGGTAATTAAGCAAAGTGTTTCCATTTCCTTATTCAAGCAAATAGGACCTACAGTGATACCTCACAGGGTGATGCACAATGACATGTAAACTCTGCATGGGACACAGAGAAAACTAAAAGCGGCAATTGATAAAAATTTTGTTTCAATATGATATACTTATACCCAAATTCAAGTTTAATATGCTGTCTTTTCATATTTCAGCATTGATTCCAGGTTTCATTTTACACTACATGGTGCCTAGCTTAAAAGAGCATGAAATTAAATACAACTTGTATGTTGTACATATTTGGTTCAATGTAAATGTGCTTTGAGGCTGCACTTTGTCTGTCTCAACAGAACATGAAAATACAGTCTTCGATCACCCAGGTCGAGAACATGAATCAAATGTTTTGATGTGTCCTAAAGTTCGACTTTTAGCCAAACAAGTCTCAAACACATGTCAGTGACAGAATCAATGGGTGTAAATGGAGAAAGCCTGTTGTCTTGTTTCAGGCCTGGTAAAGAGGAGGTGTGAGATGTTCAGCTACAGTCCCAGTGGTCTGAGGTGTTACCTTTACTTTAACTTGTTCGGTAGTTAGTATATCCCTGGACTACCAGGTGTGGCAGTGATCCAATAGAACTATTTGTCCAGTCAATGCTGTGGATGCAGATGTTTTGTGCTAAACCTGTTGGCTTTCTATATGTTTGCTTTGTTTTCTTTTTGAAACAAAGGTAATACAGTAGTGAAGCTAAGAAGCATGAACAGCTGAGCAACTTTAAATATTAATTCAAGTGAAGGTTCAAATGAACAGATGAAACATTAAAACGGCAGAAACTTACTCATGAGAATCATTGATTTTATTGTGCAGAGGACAAACACTTCATCAAACATCAAATTCTTTTATATATATCATAGTCTGTTCAGATGCAGCTTTATTGTCTACGTTGTTTCAGCTACTCTGATATAGAAGAACAGACATTTCAATTTTTTATTCGTAAGTATATTTAGGATTGTTTTCCTAATTTTATATGTCATTGAATATATTATTTACGTTGGAATGGACTCCATTTGTACATTTTGATTTGGATTATTGACCTTTTACTATAAATGTAATAATCTGTTTAGAAACAGATTAAAAAACAACAACACCAATGTGGTTTAGAAGCATGTATCTTACTCCCAAATGCTCAGATATGTGTACATACGTTTTGTACTCATTAGCAGAGTAGACTGCCATTTCTCATGAATTCTTTTCTCTTAAAACTATTCTGTCCTTTCTTCATTGATCTTTCAATCCAGAACTGCAGAATCCTATTACTGCAGGTCACCAATAAGAATCAATAAGCAGAGGATGTGGTCAATGGCTGCTTGCTCATTAGCAGATACCCACCAGCAGGCCTCAGGGCAGATCAAAAGGGCTGGTCTGAATATCACCTCAAGGAATAACATTTTTTTTCTCCAACAACTGTAGTCGTCAGGTCTCACTGTGTGCAGCATGCATAAATCTGCGTAGGACTTCACTGGCAGTGTGGTTTGAGTCAGTGTTGAACTGTTTTGCCAAGTTTTCTGATATGAATGTAAGAATGTATCTTGTCCTGGTTTCTATCTTTACACTGATGAATGTATTTCTAACATAACATTGAGATACCATGGGGCATTGAAAATGTATTATTATTATTGTTGCTGTCGTTGTTGTTGTTGTTGTTGTTATTTGATATGAAACCCTTTCTAAATTACTCTGTGACTTTTTTATACAATAAATCCTGAAAAAAAAAAACAGTTTTCATATCAGTACATGTCAGCAAATGTAAGCGGATATTATGTCTTTAACAAGCCAATATAAGCTGGTATTGCCAGTTGACCTAGCTTTCAAATTTTATTTTTGGACATTGAGATATCGAACATTGAATTTGAAATCAAGATAAGATGAATTTGTTTTAAATGGCTTGGATTACAATCAAGTTTGAACAGGCTTCTTTACGTAATGGGGTTTTATAAAAGTCTCATCTACACAACACATAGCTGTGGAAATGTATGGAACAAAGAACATTTCTGAGGACAAAGAAAAAAAGAGCTGCTATGGTCATTAGGCTGGAAAAGCTTATAAAACCTTTCTCTTAAGAGTATGGGCTCCACTGATCTCCAGTCAGACAGATCATACGTAAATGGTGGAAAGTCAATACCATGGTTCTTGAAAGAACTGAGAAAAAGAAGTCAAGTTTGTTTTGTTTCAAGCCATTGAGGGTGACTGAGAATCTACACCAACACATTGTTTATCTCCCCAGTAGTGGTCAGTCAACAGGAATACTCCAAGAACAAGATGTCTGCAGTCATCAGAAGAACACCAAACACCAAACTCCTCATACTGAAAGCAAAAGTTCTTGTGCTGGTCATCTGCCTGTCACATATATGTAAAACTGGATAAATCTGAACAATTAACAAATGACCAAGTTGAATATTTCTGTCTAAAATGTGAAACTGCATTCATATAGTCTGTATAAATATGTTTGTCATATTTATGAGGGAAATCTACGGGGTTTGAAGGGGCTCACAACATTCTAACTCTAGTTTTTCTTTATATATCTACAAAATATAAAAACAAATGTGGTTGAACAGAAGTAGGACAAATCCAGTTGAAATAGGGAAAACACAACATGGAGACAGATGTGGTACAGAAACAAGAACTCAGATAGCTGATAAGATCAATGTGACTAAATCAGATGTGAATGCTATGGATCTATGTTCCATCAATGAAATGTCCATAGTTTCTTTCCTGTTGACTGTCCTAAATATGCTATTACATGCCAGTCAATGATTGACTATTGATCAAATTAAGATTGCACCAAATGATATATGACCAACAAGATTGATGTATCATACCACCCTGTACAAGACCTTCCACTATTAAATAAAATGCAATTTTATCTGAAAACATTTAAAGCTATGGCATTCCAGGCTATTAAAAAGTAGAAAGTTTTGATTCAATATTTCAGGTGTATCATCCAAGACTAAGTGTTGGGTAATCCTTGCTGGAAAACTGAGCTGGAAAAAGAGCCTTCTCAAGAGGACACTTACTCAGAACTGTCTGGATTAACTGTACTCACAGTATGTTGTGAGTCTGAGTGTGTGTATGTGCGTTCTTGTGTGGTGGACCACGTGTAAGGCAGTGGAAAGTGGTCGGGGGCAAATTGCTTTATCTTTTGTGGATGAATTGAATAAAGTCATATCTGGCTTTTTGGAATGTTACCACAGGGTTCAGGAAAATTGGTTAGCAGAGCAATCTCTCTGAAATTTCCAAGATCCTGTTACACACTCACTGTGCACTCAGAAAAGACTCTTACAAGGGGAAAAAACACCTTATGGCTTTGGAAAAATGGAACTCCAACTCTCACAAAGTCATCCATCTTTCTATGGAATATCATCTCCAAAAGTGAGCTTTAGCTGACAGTTTTCTCACAATTTCATAGCTTTAAAGCTGAGAGGAAAGAGAAACTCGAGCTCCACAAATTAATGAGGGGTTCAGCTGAGTGATAATATTTCACTGGGCTGCTACAGTAAGTCTATAGTGCACGAACATCAACAACAGACTGACAAAGGGAGAGAGTTATTTATATGCCAGTGGTTGTGGGAGTATGAGCTCCATTAATGTTTGACGTGCAGTTTCTTGATTTAGTTAATAGAAATAATGATTTAAAGAATACTTCAGGGAACTAGCATATACAGCAGTAGGACAGTATTTGCAACACTTCACTTTGTCCATTTTTTGTTATGATACAGCCAGGGGTGAAAGTAAGTCGGTACGGTGCTGCGAACCACTAAAAGGTGTGGTTGCAGTACACAGTACCAGGAAGATGACAGAGCAGCTGCCTGTTATAAAGCCCTCATTCAGAACCAGTCAGGGCTGTACTCTGGGTCAGAAAATAGATCTGCTAGCCATATGCAGTCTTGAAAACTACTTTGTCTGTTTAAAAATTCATTTTAACTCATTCCGAATTGTTCCTGAACTGTCTGTGCTGTGTTTTCATTCATCCTGAATGGAGCCTTGGCCAAGCACCTCGATCTCTTCTGCTTCTCTCCCCCTCCCCTCAGAGAGAGCCCGTTGGACTCCTCTGGGCCTTCGAAACATGTACCACGCGTTTAATTTTTTTACATTTATTGAAAAATGTCCCAATTAAAATCATTAGGAGAGTAAGAAGTTTTGTCATACGATGACAAATACAGAATACAGAACAGCTCGGAAAAGAAACTGCTTAAGAGCTAATAACTGGAGAGTTCACTCAGCAGTACAAGAGTGCACATGAGCGTCTACTTCCAAAACGCAGAGGTTTCTATGGGGATCGCTGCATTTGGTTTAATGCATTGGGACATTTTGAGTTTTTCCTCATGATCTCATGATCTGTTCTTAGAGACTTTTATTCTGGATGTTTATCAAAACTCAAAACTCAACACTCAATACTCCATAATGACAATGTGAAAAAAGATTTTTGCAAATGTATTAAGAATTTAAAAAAAACAAAACAACAACAACTAAGAAATCACATGTACATAAGCTTTCATAGCCTTCGCCATGAAGCTGAAACTTGAGCTCAGGTGCATCCTGTTTCCACTGATCATCCTTGAGATGTTTCTGCAGCTTAATTGGAGTTCACCTGTGGTAAATTCAGTTGATTGAACATGATTTGGAAAGACACATACCTGTCTATATAAGTTGACAGAGCATGTCAGAGCACAAACCAAGCATGAAGTCAAAGGAATTGACTGTAGACGTACGAGACAGGTGCAGAAACATTGTTGCTGCTGCGAAGGTTCCAATGAGCACAGCAGCCTCCATCATCCACGAATGGAAGAAGTTTGGATCCAGCAGAACTGAGCAATTGCGGAAGAAGGGCCATAGTCAGGGAGGTGACCAAGAACACAATGGTCACTCTGTCAGAGCTCCAGCATTCCTCTGTGGAGAGAGGAGAACCTTCCAGAAGGACAACCAACAGGAAGAGTAACCAGATGGAAGCCACTCCTTCGTAAGAGGCTCATGACAGCCCACCTGGAGTTTGTCAAAAGGCACCTGAAGGACTCTCAGACCATGAGAAATAAAATTCCCTGGTCTGATGAGACAACAATTGAACTGTTTGGTATGAATGCCAGGCATCGCTCATCACATGGCCAATACCATCTCTACAGTGAAGCATGATGGTGGTGGCATCATACTATGGGGGTGTTTTTCAGCCGTAGGAATTGCGAGACTGGTGGGGGTAGAGGAAAAGATGAATGCAGCAATGTCATCCTGGATGAAAACCTGCTCCAGAGCACTGTTGACTACTGGGGCGACGGTTCATCTTTCAACAGAACAATGACCCCAAGAATGCAGCCAAGATATCAAAGGAGTAGCTTCAGGACAACTCTGTGAATGTCTTTGAGTGTCCCAGGAAGAACCCAGACTTGAATCCGACTGAACCTCTGTGGAGAGATCTGAAAATGGCTGTGTACCAACGTATCCCATCCAACCTGATGGAGCTTCAGAGCTTCTGCAAAGAGGAATGAACAAAACCGCCCAAAGACCAGTGTGCCAAGCTGGTGGATCATATTCAAGAAGACTTGAGGCTGGAATTACTGCCAGAGGTGCATCCACAAAGTATGGAGCAAAGGCTGTGAATACTTATGTACATGTGATTTCTTTGCTTTATATTTTTTAATAAATTTGCAAAAAAAATCTCAAAAAGAAAGCTTTTTCCACATTTTGATTACGGGGTATTCTGTGTAGAATTTTGCTGAAAAAAATGAACATTTATTTTATTCACTTCAAAGAGCAGATGAGGACTATTTAGATTATGGTGAACAGAAAACTGAAGTCATACCAGGTCATGCTGCATTAAAATTTTGCTATTTCTCAACTGACTTCATCTGTACAGGTATTAAGTTAATTATTTGACTTCATGTCTGTTGTATTTTGCACATCTGACCACAACCTCTGTACCAGCAGCAGCCAAAACGCAAGGTTACTGCACACCCCACAGTCAAGCCATATTTGATTCATTCTAATGAAGCTGAAATAATGAAAACTAGCAATATTAATATAGGTATGTATAGTTCAGTGTTTGATATACAGTATGTATTCACAGCTGAACTCCCAAACTTTAGATTTGGAAATCAACTTTCCAGAATATGAAAGGTCATGTCTTATCTTGCTCTTACAAACTGATTGCAAACTAAATGCAGAGTTACCACCATACCACTTTTATCTGAAGCTCACCAACAAGCAGTAATACATGCGGCATAATAGTAATCATACAGAAAAAAGCATGCAGGCAGCATTACATTCTGAGCAAAGTTGAATATTTTTCTAGTATTTACAGATTGTTGTCTCACTGGACGAATTTCATCCTCCCCTTTTTAGATGAAAAGATCAGAAGGGCATTCTTCTGCAGTACTGGTTATTCAACATTATCATCTTTGTTTTTAAATCTTTGACTTAATCAGCTCTAAGATTGTTTTGAATTTTTACAGAGGCCCCTGTTGTTTTTTTCTACCATGCAGAAGAAATGAAGTCATATAGTGTCTGATATCTTTGACGTAAAAGTAAACCTGATTACTTTTTAAGTAAATAACATGACATTTCTATAAAATCTAGTTACAACCCCCGAGGGGGAGGAGCTTAGCGTAGGATCAATTGAAGAAAGGTTCCCTCTTAACCTTTTGTCTCTTTCAAATAATTTATAAGACACACAGAAAAAAACAAATTCCTGTGAAGAAGTTAGCCTGAAAGAGTATGTTCTGGTGACAAAGAGTTATCATGCATTAGTGCTTATGGCCCAATTATTTTTTGAATTCTGCATGTATTTGCCCTTGTGTGTGATTTTGTGTGCATGTTTGTGTGCGTCTCTGTAAGGTGGAGCAATTTGATAAATGACACCAAAGTAGAATAGACTGGTGTTCAGATGGCTTCAGCCTTGTAAAGATGTGACAAATGACGGAGCAGAGAGTATTGATTCCAATCTCTCTGGTGCAGTGTTTCACTGTGAAGGCTGTGCACCCACACACATGCACACTCACACATGCACACATCACATACAGGCTCATGTCCCACACACAAGTGGGACAGTAGGGTCACAAGGGCTGTGCACACGCAAATAATGCACACACTGAGTGTACACCATATGAGTGCACCAGTTGTGGGACAGGATATAAAGTATTTAACACATGCATTGTATAAGAACATATAATGTCTTTCCGTGTCTTTCTGAGTGTATTGGAGTGGGGTGGGGGGGGGGGGGGTCAGAAAAGTGTAGAGGAAAAATTAGGGTCTACATCTGCTTGTGTGCCAGTGACATACATCTGTAATGCACTGTCCATTGATTTCTGTTCATCCATGACTGTGATCAGTGTGTGAGTGTGTGTGTGTGTGTGTGTGTGTGCCTGTGTCCGTAATGTGTATTTCCATTGATAGTCGTTAGCATTCAGATGCCAGCAGGAGTCCCTGGTCACACACATCACAGTCTCATCATACTGTGTTTTAAACCAGCTGTGTTCCTCCACGCTGTCAAAAGCATTTGTTCAGATCACATTTGTGGGCGTGGGCGTGTGCGTGTGTCAGGGAGTGTGTCGGGGTGTTTTGGGTGTGCAGGTCATGGTAGCATGATCACACAAGGGGGCAGAGGTCAAAGACAACTAACTAGAAGTAGTGGGGTGGGGGGGAGGGAGTGGAACTGATCAAATAGGGAGCTGGGGGGGCAATAGGAAATATTACAGCAGAGAGGAGGGGGGAGACATGACAGTATCGGTTTCTGATAGATAGATAGATAGATAGATAGATAGATAGATAGATAGATAGATAGATAGATAGATAGATAGATAGATAG
>JBAMYA010000018.1:14872261-14886415 GCA_037176975.1 Arrhamphus sclerolepis | reverse complement strand
GAAAGCAGCTGGGACAAACCCTGACAAAAGACAAGTGTTGATAAAAACTAGTAAACTTGGACCAACACAATCAAAAACCTCTTTCAGAACCTTAGCAGGAATGAAATCCAGCAGACAGTTAGTGGGTTTCATGCCACTAACCAATTTAGTGAAGGATGGCAGAGAAATAGTGTCAAACTGCTCAAAAACAACTGAAAGTACAGGAGGAGCACACATATCTTCAGGGGACCTATCTATGTTTGTGATGCTCTGCCTGACAGATGCCCCTTTATCTGTGAAAAAGGAGATAAACTCTTCACAAGTTGCTGTGGAGGGGGCGAGCTGGGCAGAGGGACGTGGGTTAATGACAGAGTCAATGGTATTACAACGCAGTCTTGAATGATGAGGGCTGTTTGTTATAAGGGAGGAGAGATATTTGGATTTGGCCACCTTCAACTGATATTTCTCTGTAAATGATTTTCAGGTTCTATGTTAAATATTTGTTTTTGCAGTTTCTAGGTGAGAAAAATGATTCCAGGAATCAGCACAGTGGGAGAGAGTGAAGACCCAATATGGACACCACCTCATTGTGTGCTAATTGCATCTTTAACTTTACTTTCCGGTGGTGGAATATGGAGTCTCCAAGCTAATGGTCTTCCAAACAAGTCCATATATGAAGCACCTTGTTAAGCCAAGGTGGTCGATATAGTCGGTAGTGTTTGTATGTCCTCATTAGCTGCAGGATGTCCCTCAGTAGGAGAGGGGAGGTAAGGAGGCCGTCATCGATGATTATGTTGTGGGTGTGTATGAGCTATTGTGAGTGTGTGAACCATCACATTGATCGATCTCACTCATAATCTCCCATGACCCCCTAGGCAGCATGAATTACACTAGTGGGCAGTGTGTGCTGCTTGTGAGAGAGCGTGTGGGGGGGCAGCAGTGAGAGGGGGTGTGTCTGTATAATTACAGCAGACGGAGATAACATCTGAAAGACCTGTACATCGTGTGGGCAAGTGGATTAACTTAAGAGAGAAGACGTGTGAAGAAGGCAAAACAGTGAAGGAGGCACTGCTTTACAAAACACCGCTTGCTCCTCCCAAAACACTCACAGGTGAATGCAAAAGCATTCCCTTCTTCGTCTTTCATCAGTGAAATCCGTTCTGAATTTAAGCAGACCAAGAGAGCAGGATGAATTGACCGAAGTCTGTATTTAATACAATAATTGATTCATATCTGAGGTGCACATTGCATTTAAAGTGGCTCAATGGTACTTTTGGCCAAAAGTTGAAAAAAATACTTTGAATTTATCCCCATTTTGCATGTATCATCATATTTACAGAAGTGTGCAGGGTGTGCTGCATAGTACAAGCTTACCAATGTGTCATTTAATTTATATCGGATGATTTAAAACGTTTTGTTTTTTCCTCCGCCAAAACAAAGACAAGAAATGTAGTAAAAGCTGTGTTTTGAACAACAGTGGAAATAGTAAGTTATTACACTTTTGGGATACACAAATTGTATTTTGTCGAAAACAGGTGGGTATGGACATAAAAAGTGCAGGGAGCAACTCTATGTGGTTAAAAAAAGAAAGAAAAAGAAAAAAAAACATCATTCATTCCACTGAAATCATAGTGCAGAAGTCAAACGTGGCGCATCCTCTTCCTCAAGGCAATGCTACATTATCCTGGAAAGCACAACACCAGTTAAATGAATACATGCAAGAACACCTTCATGGTAATTATTAATGTTAGGTAAAAAAAAAAAGAAAAGGAAAAAAATGTTATTATTTTTCCGTGTCTGCTAACCAAAGATAAATATAAATTCAGTGACTTCCACAGCTGCCAGGACGCTCCTGTCATGGTAATATTATTCCTCGTGATGAAGTGGAGGTGTTATCACCCAGATGGAAAATTCACATCAGGTTGTTTAAGTGGGGCAGCGGCAGGATGGTTGTCATGGTTTTTATATGTTTGACCTGGGTTTGAGTCCAGTGTCAGATCATAACCTTCTTTCTCACATCTACTCAAGCATCGCCCTTTTAAGTGTCATTTTCTTTCTTTCTTGCAGTTTTTTTTTGTTTTGTTTTTTTTAAGCGAGATCATGATTTGGTTTCAAATGCAGCCTTCAAAAATATTCCTGTCAAAATGTTAACATTTGAGTTTTCCTGTTGGTAGAATATCCAACTCAGAGGTACTGACATTTTACATGTCAAGGGCTTGCACAAATGAAAACTGCCAACATTTTATTTTTCTAGCCGGGAAAGTAAATGTACAAGATATACAATAGTATATGCACTGTTGAAGCATTGAAGCATTAGAGGGAACAACAAAGTGGTGACTCTCCAGCCAGCTTTCATGAAGGAACAAAAAAACTTTTTTTTTTTTTTTTTTAAATGGAAAAGAAAAAAAAACAGTACAGTCTTGAGGTGAAAATGTCATTTACATGTGATGGATTTATTAAATTCCTACATGATGATAGATCATCAAAAATGTTTACTGTATTCTTTTGAGAGAAAAAGGCCAAAACCAGACTCAAGCTCACAAACCTGCCTTTATTGTGTTTTATTTTTTATGACACAAGAGGAAGATTACGTCTTCTCCTTTAGTCCTTCAGCTCTTCCTGTTAATTTTGTTGGGGAGGAAAAAGGTTAGAGTTATATGAAGGTTGTCATGCGAGTCAGCTCATACATCAAATGAGATGACCTTACCTTCCATCACAGTCAGGACAGGAAGGTGTATGGGGATGACCGTGTGTTTGTGTGTCGCTGCGAATGGTCATCCACAAGTGCTGCTTTTGTCTTTGTTTTTAGTTCATTTGGCCTTTTTTTTTTCCCCAATGTCACAGCTCACCTGCCGCTTGTTCCTGCCCATTTCTGCACAAGTATAGGAAATGTGCATATTAGAATAAATCAAAAAGTGAGGGAAAGCAGGATGTTGTAGGTGCGCCACAGGATATCCTCAGGTATAAGATTACACTGTCTGAAGATTATTATTGATTTGCTCATGGACCTGTCAGTCTTTGCTCAGCTATCGGGAGCAGAGTGACTGACAGGGACAATGTTGGGTGGCCTGCAGCCTGCAGAAGGAACCACTCTGCTGGATTGGCTGGAAGGTGGAGAGAGATCGAGAGAAGGATAACACAGAAGGATAAAGATAATTGATGATTGTTTCAGCAGGGGAGAAGGTAGACAGGACAGGAGAGAGTGAGACTTAGAAACATACACAGCAAACGAAAGAAACGCTGATGATTGGAGATAGAGAAACAATGGCTGAGGGCTGAGTAAAGAGTAAAGACAAAATAGGGGATGAGACAAACTGGATGAAAATTCCTTCTCTGTGAAAAGACGGCTAAATCAAAAGAAATCAGAAAAAACACACTGATTCTTATTTGCGACTTTCATTTCTTTTACAGACAGCATCCACCCAAAATATGTGTTTTCTCACCAACTTTCTCACCGAACCAGAACATTGAAATGCTTCTGAATTCGTGGGTTTTGTATTGTTGCATTCAAAACTGGATATTTTTGTATAAAAAAAGACAATACTTGAACATCTTTGAATGTGTTTGCAGGAATAATGAGACAAAGTATCAACAGAAACACTTCATCCTTTATTGTCAGATTGTTAAAATTGTGAGAACGATTGGTGATGTCAGGAGGAACATCTGATATTAAAACCCAGACCAAGTCAATAAATCAGTATGCATATATCCTTTTATTTCCCTTTAATGTTTGATATTGTCCAAACTTCTGATTTTGGATTGTTATTTCACTGCTAATAATATTAACTTTAAGATCTGTTTATGTATGTATGTATGACTCACAAACTCTCTATTTCTAGATGCTGTTCATTTAGTTTCAGACAAAATACGTTTATGTTTTATCAATGCTGCTGAGCCCCATATAAGTCAGGCAGTTTTGGCAGAAGTCAAGCAAAGCCCCAGATGAGATGAGGCCATGTGATGTCCACTGACCCAACACACCCAGAGCAGATCAGGTCAATCAGGAGGATGTCAGCTGGAGAACTCAAATGCACATGCTAGGTTATCCATCTAAGGTAAGCAGACTACAACAACACACCTGGCAGGAAACATAATTCAAACTGGTTCATGCAGCAATGTTGCATGAACGTAAGCACATGAGAGCATTATACATATATGTGTATATTTATATATACACACAAGAATCATTTGCTGCTTACCAGGTATTAAAATTAAGGTTATGGTTAAATATAACCTCAGATAAAAAGTGTAACAAAGTGCCATTATCTATATAAAAACAAGAGGAAAACAACACGCTGAAGTAGCTTGTGAATAAAACACAATACACCCTTTCTGCTTATAGAAATTAAGAGCGTAAAAAGCATCAAGAAAACAAAGAAAATGAGAGCTGTCCTCATTTAACATGTTAAATGTTAAATGTCATCACAGCACAGTTAGAAAAAGATTGAATTCAAGAGTTTCTTTGGAACAGTGAGTAAAGTCTCCTCATGGAATTAAGCCACGAGACATCTGCAATGACATTGTTTGAACAGATGAGGCCAAAGTGAAGATGTTTGGTCATGATTTAAGTTTCAGGGTCTGAGCTGCTTGCAGTTACTGACCGCCAACCACAATCTGTATTATCGGGTCAAATTTGAGGTCCACCAAGGTATTGCAACGACCCAGTGACGGTCCAGATTCTCTTTTTTTTGACTTGTTAAAAAGGGGAAACTTAAGATACAATAATATTTATAGCTAAACAAACTGTGTCGTATAGTTTTTTGTTTGTTTGTTTTTTGTTCTTTACATTTTGATACTATGTTATTTGCTGAAATTTAGAAAAAAAATGACTGTGGATAATATTTTTAGATATTAGACTTCTTTACTTGTGGTGTGTGGATTCACATAGAAAGCGCTGTAATAAGAAAATAATAATTTAAAATAAAAATCCTTTCCTAATGTATAAAAGGATAAGTCATCAGACTTTAAATCTCACAGTCAAAGCAGTCAACCTAAAAGATCCTCCCAGGAACATTACAGTGAGAGAGACGGCTCACCCAGACGTGGTGTGATTGTTGGTGCCAGACAGTGTGGTTGCTCCATCTCACAAAACAGACACTCTAACAGGATTTGCATGCACTAAACTGTCTAGTTTTCAAAAATAACACATAGTTAGTTCAATTTGTGGCCTTTTTATTGTACAAATTTGAGCACATTATACAGACAGCATGCATTTACATTTCAGACGTCCAGCCGATGGTGTTTCCTAGAGTGACTTGAGTAAATGCAAGCATAAAAAAAAGAAGAAAAAAAAAACATTACTGCAAGGAATGGAACCTCACTCTTATCTGCAGAGTGTCTGTGTGAGTAAATGTAGTTTGTGTAATGCCTTAAGTATTGTAAGTAGTCCCTGCCAGTTAGCATTTACACAAATGCACTTTAATAAAACAGCATCTATAAACATGCAACAGCACACACACACAAGCACGCAGGGAGAAATTCATTCAGACAAAGAGACATTACAAGTTTCTTTATCAAGCTTAGAGGTTACTGTATGTTAACATCTAAAGTGTCTCCTTGTCCTTGTCCCTACAGGAGTCTTCAGTCGAGGAACTAACAAAGCACTAATCTTGTTTCAACACAAGAAATATAAGAAAGTTCTTTCTCTCTCTCTTGCTCTCATTTTAAATACTTTGCATATATTTTTAAATATTTTATATATTCTACATTCTTTTTTTTTCTCAGATTCATTTTTGTGTGCAGATTTTCATATTTTTATTTAAATGCGACCCATCTCAGACTGCAGTGTGAACTGCCCACGGCCCTGGAGCGACGCGCATGTGCAGAGGAACAACAACAACATGTCATAACCAGTGGCTGCTACCAAAGCAAGTGTTTGCATTTTTGTTTTGAAGCTGCACAATTGAAGCCAACAAAGTTATGAAGGAAAGAACTTAAATTTCGTTTGCATTTATGCAGCATCTTTGAAACGCAAGTGCAGAATCTAACAAAACATAAAATGTCAAGAGATGACAGATAAAAGTAAACACAGGTTGAAAACAGTAATAAAATACACAAAAACATAAAAGTATAGTGTAAAATTAGTGTAATAAAACTAGTAGAAATGAGTACAGTAAAAGCAAAGAGACAAATCAGTGGTCTTAAATGTAGACCGGTCCAGCTTGTTCTGCAGGAAAGGAGCTTGAAAACTAAAACCTGCCTCCTGTTCTGAACCTGGAACTGTGAGTAAACCAGCATACTGAGAGTGAAGCACTGTTGGGAGCTACGAGATCTTTGACATAAGATTTTGGGCTTTGTATATCATAAGAGGAATTTTGAACTTAATCCTAAACTGAGACGTGATCTCTCTTGACAGTACTGGTAAGAGCTCTGGGACGAGCATTTTGGATCAGCTGGATCATTTTAACAGAATTATTTGAACATTCAGCTTAAATTACATTGCAGTTGCCCACCCTTGATGTGAGAAATGCATGTCTTAGTTTTTCTGCATTAGACTGTGAGAGGATGTCGCCGATTCTTTTTTTTTTAACATGGAAGAAAGCCACTCTGGAGACCTGAAATGGCTAATTCTGGTCAAAGATCACACCAAGGTTTCTCTCCGTGGTGCTGGAAGAAAATCTGATGCCATCAAAGAAGAGGAGAAAGAGAGCAACATTTTTTTTAACAAAGGCCTTTTGCGAAGCAAAGGGAACTGCCACTGTAGCTGGTGGGATTTTGATGTTGAGGTTGTTGTAGAAACAGATTACATGGTTTTAGTGTTTCCATCACAACCAAACTCCATTGAAGGTCCCAATGATGCAAAATTGTGACACTTTCTGCATTATAGTTGATGTTAAAGATGGATGAACTGCGTCATGACTATTCAGAAGTTGCATTGCTTCATGTTCAAATTGGATCTGTATCCGATTCATGACTTATGAAAGTAAAATGATTTTACATCACTTGGGCTTTTCAGACTGCCATAAAACATTGGATATAGGCAACCGGATTCAGGCCATTTTTGTCTGCAATCTGATGAAGGTAGCTTTACATTCTCTGTATCTCTTCCTCTCAGTCGCTCCATCGCATAAAAAAAACACACACAAACACGCACACAGAGTGGTTCCTCAGAGTGCAGACGCAGGCAGAAACCGTAACTCTGACATTATTAGACATTGCACTTTAAAAAGCCAGATGATTCATGCTTTTATTTGAGAACCATAAAACAATTAAGTATGATTGCTGTGGCTGCTCCTGCTGCAGCTTCCTGCCACGGGAAGGCCGAGGCCAATAAATGACAGAGTTGAATTCTGCTCACACATTCCACTTTGCACGTAAAATTATCCATATTCTTCTGGGAAACACAGGGACATGAGCTCTTAATAAAACTGACAGATGTACTACAATAATCACTCTTGATGCACGTACTAAACAAGTTGCAAGGAAAAACTGTAAATGCACAACACAACTATGCAAATGTGAACATCTGCTTTGTATTTTAATACATTGTAATGGAGTTACAAAACCAATAAAACGTGGATACCCGGAAGGCTTTCAATGGAGTTGGATCTATAAAACGATAAAGCTATGGCAGGCTGCTGCAATGAGTATTTAAAGTCAGAGTAAACCACACTCAGACATTGCTATGGAAATTTGCTGCATGTGTTAGGAATTGATTTCTTTAAACAATGTTAGACTTGTGTCGATTTAGAGTTAAGTTGTTCTTGGGCTGCTTTTCTTAAAATTCTGAGCAATAATGAGTTGAATTTGATTGATTTCATGAAGAGCAAACTTGAAATCCTGCTCTGCATGCGCTAGCGGACTACATGAATACTGAAAGAACTATAGTTGCTGTAGTAACTACTGCTTGATTGATTTTGTGCAGAGCCAAGGTGAGTGAGAGCTAAGGATCATTCCCATCACCTGCCTCATTTTTCATCTTGTAACTTTGCAAACCTTCAGTGGACACAACTGGGATTAAAAAATAAACCACTGTACCTGCCAGTCATAGGCTGTCAGCAGCTCTGTCCCTCCTAGCGGGACATGCCCATCACATGAGAGCAGGTTGCAGCGTTTAAAAATGTTGGCAACATGTCAGTGCGTTGCTGCAATGAGAACAAATGTGGTGTTTGGTGACAACTGCCCTGTTCGTCTGCCAAGAAAAAAAAAATTAAATAGCCAGTGAAACTCATCGGCAAAGATTTTTCAAAATGAAGCTAAGCTTCTGTAGTGTCCTTTGGCCTGATATACTTCATTCTGCTGTAGTAAAACATTTGAAACCACAATTCCAAGACCCAGAAACATAAAATGAATGTAAGGATGCGCTAATCATTCCAATTTTGCCCTTGTGAAATTAATATTTGACAAATGAGAAGTTATCTTGTCAACATTTAGTTCTTACTTTTCTGGTTTTGACTTTGCTACTCCAGCACACATTATTTACAGGCAGATGATGGCTTTTTGCCGCACCTCAAGGTGCTTGTGTCACGCACACACACACACACACATCACTACCCTTGACACACACAACCAACAGCATGTCCCTGTCCCCTTTGTCACACTACCCCTGGCCCCACCTCCCTCTGTCCCCTTTGCCTGTCACATCACCAGCACCTCCCTTCCTCCTCTTTTTTGTGCGTGTGTGACGATATACATGTCTGTATGTGCTTTAATGGGTGTGTATTGGACCATGAGTGCACGCACATCTCCTTCTCCCATCTGAAATATGGCTGTCTCTGCCTGGCCTGTATATCTTCACTCGTATCTTCAGCAAAAAACCTTGGTCGCTCCTGATGGAAGAAGCACTCCTATAAATAACTCAGTGAAACACACAACCCCAACAGGTAACTGATAAAATGACAAAGACCTGCACTTTACAGTTTCCGTACTACACCACATTCATGCACTGTTCATCAGTGACTATTGGCAGGAAGATGTTTACTTAAGGATCCAGGATATATAAGAAAAACTCAATATTAAGTGAAATAACTAGTGAATAACCACTAAAGAGCCAATTTCAGAGTTCTGTTCAGAGTTCTGTTCTGTTTGAGATGGAGTCTAAAAGGGTGAACAAAGCTCTGTGAATGTTGTGCGTCATAAACACTCGTCTACATGTTGTAGCATTTTACCGCATAATAATCTGAGATGATACCCTCGGTTGTGTTAAGGTGCTGTCCTTGGTTCGTTAACTTTGATGTGAAACAGAGAAGACAGAAGTCATAATGGACAAAGATCTATTTAGAGGTGGCGTGTTTTTTTTTTTGGTGTTTCTCTACTTTTACGATGAAATCAGTTGTCCCCTGCCCCCTCTTGGCTCAAGCAAGTTTCCAAGAGCCATGTGGTCAAAGCTGCCTGCACACCTGTCAACATGGACTGAATCTCCAAATTTAACTAAATGACTTTATTTAGTTGGCAGTTTATTTATTACATTCTTCATGTCACATGTAATTTGACATGAAGGTCTGATGCAGCTCCACCAACAGGTGGGTGCAGATGAGATTGAACTCTCCACAATGGACTTAGAGAAGATGCGCAACACATCGCTGCAAACACTGAAGGAGCTTCCCCAAGAAGTAAAGTCAACTCTGCTCCTTCTTCTAAATAGCATCAGTGTTGCAAATCCTGTCCAGGTGAACATCCGGGTATGTTTGCTCCACCTTCACTCCTTTTCCCGCGATGGCAATACTGTTTGACTGATTCTTGGTAAAACCAGACTTAAACCCTACATTTGGAAGCCAACTTTCACATAAAATGATTTACTCAGCAAGCAGGAGAGAGAAAACATGCCGGGAAAACTGTCTGTAGTCACTCAGGAGAGACATTTTAACAAAGTAGGCGAAACGATCATGTGCAGTGAAGTTGGCCCAAACAAGGATTCATATGCTCTGAGACCAACATTTGACAAGCAAATAAAAATGATGAGTTAAAGCAGTCACTTTGGTGTAATCAACAGTGTATTCAAATCATTTTTGTTTAGAAAAATTGAAAAGAACTCATAAAGGTGAGCAATTTCAAGCTTTGTTTTCACTCTGAACTTGTATGAGGTCTCTTTTTTCTTGATTGCAGTAAAAGCATTGCTTCAGACAAATTTGGTGCTCTTGCTTTAAAATGTTAAAACATAAGCCCTTCACTTTTAAACTACATTCTTAATTATTTGCTTCTTTGTTTGGCAATGCACAAACTTCAAATTTTGAGCTTGTGGTGGAAATTTCAATCGTACTAGGAACTGGAATGAAATGAATTACGACTTAGAATGAGTTGGGTTGTACATTAATAATTTTGGCGTGACAGATTAAAGTGAATTCAATTAATTAATTCATTGAACTAATGACAGCATTACACAGCAATCTTACTGAATTAGCCATATCAACTGGTCTGTATGACCACTACCTGGTTTCAGATCAGTTCAGTGCGATTTCAGTTGAATGTTGAACAGTGTCTATGTGGATCTCCTCCATATTTTCCACTTACAGATTGAATGAGTTGAAGGATGACTATGGACTGTAAACCTTACATTACCTCTAAAGATGATTTGCTGTATGAGAACAGAGGTCTCAAACTGCAGTCCTCGAGGGCCGCTGCCCTGCATGTCTTAGATGTTTCCCTGCTTCAGCACACCTGATTCAAACGAGCAGATCACCATCAGCTTGTCATCCAGGTCTGTTGACGATCCATTCATTTGAATCAGGTGTGCTGAAGCAGCGAAACAAAGATATGCAGGACAGTGGCCCTCAAGGACTGGAGTTTGGTACCCCAGTGGCTAACTTCCTTTTGTCAAAGCACAGGAACACGTGACATACGTTGCAACATGGGATTGACTTTCACTCCACTGCTTGTATGCACCATTTTCTCATTTGTGCCTGCGCTGCCTCTTTGGGCTTTGTTCAAGAGCACTTAACAGGTCACTGAGTGTTAACACCTAATGACAGCATTACACAGTAATCTTAAATGCGTCACACAGGCCCTCTAGTAGCACAATGACAACAGGAGGATGATTGCGGAGGATGATTGTGAAGGATTATGTAGAAAGTGGGTCCACTCAGGTAAAGTCCCCTTCAGTCGCAGCCTCTGCTCCAAGTGGCCCATTCCTTTGTTTTTTTTTATTCAATCAATTATCGGTTCCTCCACTCAGATCATGCTCTTTAGCAGAACGTTTAAGAGATCAAAAGACTTAAATTTGCAAAGAGTCCTAACAAACAAAATCAAAGAGCAATAAGTAATTCTATTTGGAAAAGAGATGTGTTTAATAAAATGCAGGAATTTATCATTCTCAGACATGCATGCAGAGGGGTTCGTAAGTTATCAAACTGAAGGGACTCAGATACACATGGCTTCCTCAGTGTGCAATTTCCTAGGAATGTTTGCCCACTGTTTGTGTCTGAGTGACTGCACAATTGCACATTTCACACGTACATGCAGCTGCATTTATTGGGTCACATACTTTACATGCAAGCTATCTAGCCTTCTGAAGTAAATGCAGTTTTTGTGTGCATATGAAGGATCTGTTCTATTCAAGTTATTCCCCTGTTATTTCTAGAGAGTGGTGCTAGAGGGAGCCCTCCTCCATTTCTCCCTCTTACAGCAAAAAAGGATCCCAGGGTCCTCCCTCCCTTCAGCCTCCACACAGCCAACAAGGCCAAGGGCAGTCCAGCCCTTCAGCTTCAGAGATGGGGTCAGACGCCCCAGGGGACCAGAGGGTGACCTGCCGGGGGCCTGAGCTGTGGTCAGCCATGGAGTGAGACAAAGAGTGAGGATGCTGAATGCAATCTCACCCTGTCACTCACGCAGAGAGGAAAAGAAAGAGGAAATGCAAGAAACGGGGGCAGCAGAGAAGATAGAAGTGAAAAGAGGCAAAATGGAGTGAAGGAAAGGTGAGGAAATCACACAAAGACAGGGACCAAAACAGAGGTCCAAGCAGGGCTGAACAGATCTATTAATCCATGGAAATGAAAGAAAAGGAAAAGATTTAGGGGCAGGAATTGTTTTGGGTGAAAAAAAATTCACTTTGCAGATTAGGTGTTTAGTGTGGAAAAAAAAAAGGCGAGGTATAAAGCACGGCTGCAGTCTGGGTGCTGAAAACCCATTCTCTGAATTTTGTTCTTTAAATGGGGAAAAATATTGATCTGGCTCAGCTGGCCCTGTAGCGTGCCTTGTGTGTAAGTGTGTGTGTGTGTGTGTGTGTGTGTGTGTGTGTGTGTGTGTGTGTGTGAGTGAGTGAGAGAGAGAGAGAGAGGGAGAGAGAGAGAGAGAGGCTTTGTCTTTTAGGACCCAGTAGGGGTGGTGGTGGGGTGTTACCATGGATACGGCCTCACCCCCACAACCACTTTCCACTACCTCAATTCACATACACACACACACACACACACACACATTTTTCTTAGGGCCGCTGGTCAGAAGATGTTTAAATTTCTTAGGGTGTATCTTGATGTGTCACACTTAGAATAAAATTGCACCCCAAGGATACACACACACACCACACACACACACACATACCACATACACACAAACACTGAAGTCCAAGAAACAGACAATCAAGGTAAAAAAAAAAAAAAAAAGAAAGAAAAGGAAAGCAGAACACTAATGTGTGACTCAGACTCATCGCTCATCATTTCCTTTCAATTTATCCTCTTTGTCTCTTCCACCCTCGACGCACAGCTTTTTCTCTAACACACAGACACTCACACCATTTAGCGATATTGCACACCTCCTATACTTTTTACCCTTTGATATGCACCTCAATACACACACAGCCACTGCCATGTAGTCTGGCTCCAGGTAGTTTGTGCATATAAATGCAACACAAACACACTTGTCTGGGGAGGGGAAAGATATGAGATGAGGATATCAGAGTGCTTTACTCCCAGGTAAGTGATATAAATACCCCTCATTACAACAGTGACAGGGGTTTTTTTTCCTCACACCTCTGGCAAAATGGCATTATTAGCAACACGCGTACACACGTACGTACAAACACACACATCAGTAGATAAACAAAAACGCATATGCGTTTGCACAGAAAAACAATCAAGATTATTTGGATGTAGACACGCACGTCATAAAATACCCACACTGTGGTGCACACAGAAAAGGTATCCACACATACGGAAAAACACACTCAGACAAACAGATAAAAGTGAAGCTCTGAGCTCTTTTTCCTAAATGGTGATGTTGATAATGATAGATAGCGGAGGGTTTCACAGGGTCGTTATAAGGCAGGAAGTTGCTGTGCTGGCCGACACAAGGAGATCAATACACCCAGGGTCAGTTACAATATTTAGGGTCACATGACTCCAGGACCAAAAATAAATCAGGATGTGAAATATTGTTGAGGTGGATGTTGGGATGGGCCTGCAGATGAAATGAGTATGAGAGGAGGAGGGAGAGACGGAGAGTGCAAAACTACAAAAGACAGAAAATCTTTAGGAAAAAAGACGGCGGACAGTCGAGCATAGTCATATGTGGCTTAAGATTAGGTTTATCTCAGAACTTGGGAATCTTCAATGTGAATTATTTCAACACATTGTCACCAAATTTTCTTAAATATGTAAAATGTGTGACGCTAAATTATTTTATTTTTTTTTTTTCCCTTTGGAATCATCTTATAAGAGCAGTCAAGCTCAAGTTGCTGTCCAATATTTTCCTGCACTGAAATAAATCAGTGTAAGTAAGGATAACACAATAGCAAATGCCATTTTAACTCACATTTCATGAAACATAACATTCAATTTAAAAAAACACTTTAGTTATGAGGTATCTTAAATCTGATATAGTATATTCTCCCCCTCAACTGGCTCTTCAACATGACTGAGATTAGATCACATCTCACTTATTCATATATGATGAGGAGATTTTGCTGAGCAGTGCAACAGCTCTGCATTTGTATTTCCTCTTTATGGAGACGCTTTTAAAGTTTCAGCTGATTGAGATAAAGCTTTCTGCTATTTCTCTGTACAGCAAGAAGTACAGGTGAAGAGAGAGTGATAGTGATCTTGTAATTAGATCATTTAAGGCAAAAGCCAGACCAAAAGAAGCTGCTGCTTAGTTTGTAACTGTTAAGACTGATCATGGAGGCCGTACTCCCCGTATTTGTCATTCATCATGACTGTCGATTTATTCCCCCCATAACATAACATTCCTCTTTCGTATGCTAAACAGTAGCTCTAACAAAATGTATCAGCTTATTATAAACTGTCCTAA
>JBAMYA010000018.1:14856913-14868215 GCA_037176975.1 Arrhamphus sclerolepis | reverse complement strand
ATGATCCCGGTGATTGGAAGTGTCTGCCGAGTATTGATTTCCCACAGAGAAGTTGCTAAAAGTCTCACAGCTAATCCTGGCGGCTGTAGTTAATGACGTGTAATGAGCTAATGACTCGCTGAAATATTTAGTAGCACCTCAAAAAGGTTGCACTATTAGAGGTGGGAGAGGTCATTAGAGAGGGTCGTCTTCGATTAGTAACACCAAGGGCCCTTGTCTCTGTCAGTCCCCCGTATACACACACAGGTGCATGCATGAATAAAAGCACACACACCTACAAAGGTACACATGTCGAAACACACACACATGTGGTCAAACACAGAAAAGAGAAGGATTGGAGGGAAAAAGCATGGCTGTTATGAGTCTGACCATTGATCGGCCGGCTTTTAAGACAGTGACCTTTTGCAGAGGGTCCTACTGGCCTTGATAAATCTGATCTGGGGGCCATCTGTGTCTGGGTGAGAGAAGTCTCTCTAGGATGGGACCCCAGAGGGGAGAGAAGACGAAAAGAGGAGGAGAGGCAAGGAAAGGAAGAGGAATGCAGGGGTGGACGGGAAGAAGAAGCTAGAAGGAAAAGACAGGAGAGGACAAGAGGGCAAGAGAGAAAAGGTCAAAGGGAAAAAAAACAAAGAGATGAGAGAAGTATTGTGTGTCAGGACAGTCTAGAAAGACGAAACAAATAACAGATGTAGTTGTTGGTTGCAAACAGTTAACAAGTTGCTGGAAAATTATATTTATAAGTCTGACAGTCCACAAAACTGCCTAATAGTTTATAAGGACTGTGCACAAAGCTATTTAGGAGTCTATCAATGCAAACAGCTTAACTGCACAATGACTATTGACAATAGCTTTGAACATCACAGACTTCAGAGCCAGCTCATATAGATCGGTTTGTGTAAGATGCCATTTTCTAATGCTTAAATTGCAGCTTATTCCTTTCTAAACACAAGGCCCAAAATACAGTGAGTGAAAAAGAATGCATTGGTGTCTGTACAACCCCCCCAGAACTGTTTTATAAGTACAATGGTTTCTGGGAAAGGGAAAAATATACACTACCGGTCAAAAGTTTTTGAACGCCTCAATCTTTCCATTTTCTTTCTTGAAAATTATGTAGGTTTATTTTGTCTCATTGTACTCTGAAATGAAAGCATAGAACAAACAACTTCAGTTAGAAAAAGAAATGGAATCAATTTATAAAACAACTTCTGACTGAAAGTAGCTATGTCATATTGAAATGTATGTATCTCAAAACTTCTAAAAGTTTTGAGAGGTAGGGAGTAAGTTGATTTCACAAGTGTCCGTTTTGTTGAATAACTAGGTTGTGTTTTTAATTATAGTTAAATTTTAATTATAGTTTGCAAAAACAAGTTTCTTTCACGTTAAAATACCAGTGTAATTTTAATTTGAAGGAATATTCAAGTACATTTATGTGTTGCAGCTCTTATAGTCTCCATGAGTGCCAAACAGTCGTACTACTAGTGGCACAAAACCAAGCACCAACATCCCCACTTCTGCGTTACATCTTTGTTCCTCTCTCACAGTGAGATGTGCCATCGTAATTTTTTTGAGTTATAGTGGAACCTTTTCAACAGTTGTGCATCTTTCGTCTGAGATTATTGAAACTGTACAGCGCAAACACCTAAGAGAGCAAGACTTTTGATTGTTAGAACTTCCAGTTGTCAATAGGGGGCGCTTGTGGGATGACATGACATACCACACAGCACAAGTCACTATTTTTCAGTTGGGCTGGTCCGTAAACGGGTTCAGATGTGTGTATGAATTCACTTGGTTTGATACAATTAACAATCTCCCACAGGATTTCTTATGGTCGTCCTTCAGAACTCAAGTGCTATAGAAGTCAGAGATCCTGTCAAAATCAACTGCCCAGTCAGTATTCAATAATAAAATCGGAACTTTTTTAGTCAGAATACTCCCCCAGTGGAAAAGGGACAAATGAACGTTTTACTCTAGTTTTGATACATAAATGACATAAATTATTTAACCCCATTCACTTGAAGCTTTTTTCTCAGTAGTGGTTTCCTTGACACTGCATCTTCCCATTAATTTTTTACGCAGGGGTCATGCTCAGCATCTCTGAAGACGGTTTGTATGCCATACAAGTAAAGGTGAATGGAGTTTAGTTCATTCATATAGATGAGTTACATGTTAAAGTACAAGTTACCAGTCAACCAAAGAGGAAACTATTAATGATGAAATAAAAGCACAAACCTCTTGTGCAACCTTTCATCAGCACAGTAATATAGCGGTGGCTTTAGAAATGTTTGTAAATTGTAGGAAAATCATTATTTTGCATAAAATAAAGCTGCCTACTTTGTGTACACCTGCAACAAAGGCTTGTAATCAGGCAACAGATAATCGTAGAGGACCGTATGACGTGTACTGCAAAATCCCAGTGTAAACCCAAAAACTAGTGACCATGTTGTTGTTTTGCACAATGACCTTGTTCTTTTCAGGAATAGGTGGGAAATTGATCTGTAGTCAGAACGCTCAGCCCACACAGTAATGATTTTTTCTTTTTTGGGGGGGCTGCATGCAGAGGGACCCAGTGGACTCTAGCAAAGTGGTGCAAATGACAGAATTTTCAACACACACGTTTAATGCACGGCTAGTTGTGAGAGCAGTGGATTGGCTGCAAGTTACATCAGTTTGTGGATTTTCTTTTGCAATAGGATTAAGTTTTTGATTTTTTTTTGATTTTTTTATTTTTTATTTTTCATGGTGTGTTCAGTACAAATCTTTGAGTCCTGTATTTGCCAAACAGACCCACACCTAAGCTAAAGATTGCTAAGTAATACCACAAGCCAAATTAAAAGTATATGTATTTAAAATGTAAAAACAATATATGTGTATATGAGTGTGAAGTGATCTTATCACCTGTCTTTTTTTTAGCCAACAGTGACTGCTGACATCTACAGTGTATTAGGCTTTAGTTAAGGACCAAAAAAAGGAGTAAGTTAAGTAAATTAAATTTTTATTTGTTCTGTTTTTTAATTCCTTTTGGGGGAAGGAATTCAAGAGAAAAATATTTGATCTCACTGTCGGTTATTTTACTTGAAGAAGATGCCTGATGTATGCAAAGTTCTGCAACAATCTGCGTCTTAGTCTGCTTATCATTTGCACATCAAAGTCATGTGTACTGTATGTAGGCAATGCTCTCTCTCTCTCTCTCACACACACACACACACACACACAAACTGTATCCTCAGCTGCTGCAGTAAAACCGTGTTGACTAATGACAAAACCACCATGTTCCTAACCACCCCCACTGAACCTTCAAAACTTAACCTTAAAACACACGCACACACATGCACGAGTTGAAACATAAGCACACACACACACACACACACACACACGCTCACACACACCATTACTCTTTCTTTCTCTCTATCTACAACGTTTAATTCCCTTTGGAAAAGACAGGTGCAAACGTTGATTGAGCCTGAGCCAGATTTAGCCCCAGCACTCAGTGTGCGTCCAGCTGTACTCTCCAACCCACTGAGATCGATGCCCAGCCAGCCAGTCAACCGGGCTGCACCCAGTGGGCAGAGGGGGCCCAAGGCTTTTCCGAGGCCCCAGATACAGACGCGCTTCACTGGGCTCATTGGGCAGACCTCAGCAGGTTATCACACAGTGCCAAGCCCAATCACTGCACCGCTGATGCAGGATGTGCTGCAGGCAGGACTGGGAGGGGACCCCCAAAAGCCTGCTGGACTTCCACCTACTTTCCCTTTACAACTCCCGCTAAATCCAGCTTTCCGTTCGTATACTCCTCCCCTTTTCCCATATCTTTCTCTACACTTCCACCTCTATTGAATCCTCATTCCCTCCTTCCATTCCTCTTCGTCACCCTTTCTCTGTTCGCTCCATCCATCTTGGAGCTGCTTTGATTCAGGTCTCTCTCTTTTCCATCCTCCATCCTCCCAGCCCCAGCCATTCTCCAGCCAACCACAGTTTCCTATTGATTTATTGATTGCTGTCTGCCTGTGGGAGAGCGGCCGCAGTCTCCCTCTGCTCTTCCCTGCATGGATTTGTCTTCCCTTTCCCATCCTTTCTTCTCCCGCTCTCCCTCTTCACCGTCTCCATCTCCCCATCAATGCAGCAGCTCTGAAACACGAATTAGAGAAAGCAGGGGAGTCCAATTTACCCAGAGAAGTTGGACTCATCCGCTTCTGCACTCATTTCTTCTTTCTCTCCCTCATTTTCCTTCACTTACACTTACCTCTCTGTCTCCTCCATTTTCTGCTGTTTTGCTTTCGTCTGACCATTTTGTCGGTCGAATATTCGCCCTAATGCTGCTACAGACCAGTATTAATGCTGCCTTGAGCATTTAAAAAAAATATAAAAATTTTTATGAATAAACTATAATGAGGATTTTATTTAAATGTAATTTTTTGGTTTTGTTTTGTTTAAAAAAGTTGCTACATCTATATTTATGCCCCAGACTCACTATACAGTCACCTCAAGTATTCTGCCTCAGATCCCTTGAAATTGTTGATAGTCAGTTTTTGTTGTTGTTGTTTTGTTCCCACATAACAAATTTATTCCATATAGGCTTATTTTGTTGTCTTTCTTCCTCTGCAGGTTCAGCACTGAAGTGTCAGCAACACATTTTCTTTGAATCCTACAATGCTTCAATTATTAGCCTTACAGCATCGCAGCATCACAGCATCACAGCATCCCAGAATTATATGGGCTTGTGTTCCTATGGGCATGGTCTTACAGCACACTTTCCCCTGGACTGCAGGTTAGTGCCGGTCACCGAGAAGAGCATCTGATTATCTGACCTCTGAGGTCAACTCGCAGCTCTCCAGGTTTGGTGGAACAAAGGGAACAGCTGAAATGGATGGACAGACAGAAAGATGGGAAGACAGAGAGGAGGACCCTCAATCTATCAAATTGACCCTGTAATGTCGGCCACAGAATAGAAAGATTTGATATAGTGAGGCAGGTTAAACTAAAAAAAAAATGATATAACTATAATATATATATATAAATTAAACTACATGCACACATTTTGAGTCATACAGTTGTAAAATTGATTTGGTTTTGCATTGAATTGTCACTTTGTCCAAATTACAAAAGAAAAAAAAATCCAATATATTTGCTCACATTTTTGTATTCATGCAGATAGTTCTGCCTTTGTTTGGTCACGGTTTAAAGATTTCTGCCTCCTCCTCAATACAGTGGAGGTGACAGAAATTCCATTTGTTCAATTCAATAGCAATTTGCCAACAACAAAAATGTCCCATAACTCTGAATTATTATCAAACCTCACGGTCAACAGTTTTCTGAAGACCGATTTTTGTGCTGAAAAGATGATCCTTTTTGAAAACTGCACGTTGTGAACAATTAAAGTATCTACATCCAGATATACCACACTGGATCAGTCACAAAACTGAGTTACATTTTGGGTTTTCTCCTTTAATTTTTACTAGTTTTATTTTATATGGAAGCATACTATGTTAGTGTAGAGAATTTCTGATTTCTACATTAGTGATTTTGGTTTAAATCACGCTTAAAGCTTAAAATCACTCACCACGAAAAAAAATATATACATATATACAATTTTAAGAAAATAACAGTTTGACTTCTTGAAGTACTTTTTTCAATCTAAATATTACAATCTCTTTTTTTAATTATTATTCTTAGTTCAAGTATTGCAAATAGAGCTTCTTCTTGTACTAGTGTGCATCACTCTTTTCCGACAGCACAAGAACAGATCAGCTGGAACTTCCAAAGTTGCCTCTTCTTGCTCACGGCAAATCATGTTTCTTGTCCAGGAAAGGAATTCTATCTCAGAACTAAATCCTAAATGGGAATGTGAGTGCTCAGGAGGAGGGGGAGGGGGTTTGCGGGGTGGTGTTTGACAGCAGCTCTTCAAGAAGAGGCTACAGCTCTGATTACTGCCTCGGCGCTGGACGCTCTTTGTATTGATAAAATCCATACTCCTGAGATACGCCTGTGTGCGACAGGGAGCGTGAGATTAGTTTCCTGACTCCAACCTAGTTAATTCCACAGAGGAGAAGACACTCTGCACCTGAGGCCCTGGAAGTCGCGCAGCACAGACAGACAGGCCGACTGCACAGGCAGGGCAGCCTACACATCCACTGCGGACGAATGCTAAATGCCAAACTCATGTGCACTATGCTTCACATGTAAACATGCACACCGGGGGCCGAGCACTTCTCACGCACTTGGCACAATCACACACACACACGTAAATGGTTCCCCGGTCTGACGCCGCCACCCCAACAGGATAAGGGGGGGTTAGGTGTCTGCAGGCCAGAGAGTGGCAGCACAAGGACAGACGTCTTCCTGGCTGTCTGGCTGCCGACAGGTCTGCTCGATCAATAAGCTGACTCTCTCTTTCTCTTCCCTGCTGACTTCTCTTTCTCTTTCTGTCTTTTTTCTCAATCATAATATCTTCTTTACTTTCTTTCCTTCTAGTCCCATCTTCTTTTTTAATCATTTTCAAACTTTATTTTCTGATTTGCTTTCTTCCTCTCTTTCACATTCTTTCTCCCTCTGATCCCTGACCACAGTCCTCCACCCTTTAAAGTGACCCTCACGTCCACCCTCTAGCCTTTGTGCCCCAGTTCAAAACACCTCTTCTACCTCTCATTAGCCCTTCATTTCTCTGCTGCTTCATCAGTTTTTCACCTCCACGAATGCAGAGATGTCACGGTCAAGGCATTCTGCCAGCTGAGCCAGAGCATCTTGCACAATATAAATTTATTAGAGGTAATGTTACTGCAATTACCATCAGAAGCTTTAAAAATGAACTGCCTAAAATAAACATGGATGGTTCTGCTTGTCAGTCTTGGACTTAATGCTGGAAATGCACACACACGCGCAGAAAAAAACAGCTATAAAAGCTCTCTATGCTGTGCTGCTTGTCTCAGGCATCAAATAGTCCACATAATGATGAAAGTGTCTTTTATATTCTGCTGCATACTATTCAGATGTTTTTAATACAAGTGTCTGTAATGCATCTTTCCACCTCTATTTAAGTCTTAAAACCCATCGAGATCAAGAACTTCTTCCTGAATAGAGCTTTGAAGGCTGAAAGGATAGGTATGTTAGCGCATATTAGAGTATGAAGAATCAGATCAGGCATCCTTCACCTCTTTGTTTCTTACATAAAGGCGGAAAAGGGTTTAATGTTCAGTGTGACCTTAGCTATCACATTCAGTAGGAGCTTGGGCGGGCCGCCTTTGACCAAAATTTCTATTACTGTCCATATTCTTTTCAGTAATATCATTAAGTTTAATTGGATGTCCTCGTTCTGTTCAATTTAATTTTTCATTTAAAAAAAAAAAAAAGTAAATGAGCACAATGCAGAAGTTTGGGTGCCACAAAGTTTGAGCTCTCAGGGAACTTATACCAAGGTCTCAGACCTTTATTATCTTTTTAGCACCGTAGTGTCCTTGTGGTCATCTTACGGGAGGGTTAGGAAATGCAGACCTTGAGGGAAAGAACATTACAACCTTTTCAAGTCGCTGTCTTCTCAGTTTGTATAGTAAAGATACATTTCAGTGGGGTCAAAGGAAAAAGTGGATTCAACTGAATACCAGCAAATTCTGGAAGTATAAATCAATTAAATGTGAAAATGTGATTGTGAATTCTACAGCAAATAGAACTGTGGTTTAATCTAATTCCTCCCTCTCATTCACAGGTGCATTTAAGTAGAAAAAGGTACTCACCTGTTGGCTGTCAAGCTCACTGCTGCCCTTAAAATCCCACCTCCTCACAAACTTCCACCTTCAGGCTTTGGTTCTATGGAGGAGGTTAAGGTCTGTTCATACCATTATGTATACCTGAAAGATAAGGATTGATTAGATTGTTGCCTAGAAGCTAAAACCGGAATGTTTTATCATTATTTTTCAGTTGATCAAGAAGCATGAGACATTTTTTTTCATGGACTGGCCATGAAACTGAGGGGATGTTCAACAGAAGTCTCTATGCAGCGGTCCAACAAGGACTGCTGGAGGTGCTCTGGTACCCAACTCTTCACAGAGACAAATGTTGACCAGGCATAAGCTCCCTGTAGTGATGCCATGGCGGTAATCAACACTAAATGCCAGTGTTTTTTCAAAATACATTCAACCCAGTTCAAGTGGTTATTGGAAATGTTTCATATCATTGATAAATAAATTTTAGTTTTTTCTTGTCTGTGTGGACATATAAGACTCAAGTAGAAATTTCAGATCATGAGTACTGGTGACTGAGAGCAAGTCAGTGTTCAGCTGCCATCAGCCCTTGTCAGGAGTAGTCACACTGTAAGTGTGCATGTGTCTGTGGCTGTTAGATGTAGTTTGATGTCTGTGATTTTTTTTTCCGCACGCATGTGTGTATTTTTTATTTTTTTGACCATGACCTCACCCACCGAGGAGTGCTCACACGTCTCTAATCTCTTTTAGACGGGATGCTTCACTTTCCCATCATTTTTTTGTTTTTTGTTTTTTTCCTCGTGGCCCCTGGGTAATAAATCTAATGGTCTAAACTTCTGCTACATCTCATTGCTATTTCTCCCCCCGATAAACGAGAGAAACTACGCGCTTTATGTTCTCTCGAACTTCGTTACGCTGTGCCAGAAAGGAATGATTTCACAGGAAAATGTATATATCGGCTTTGATTTTTGTCTACTTTCTCGCAATATGGGCCTGCTTTAGTGGAATAAAAATTGATTTTTTTAAGCTTTTTTGTGCATTAGCTTTTAAATTTGAAATTGTATTTGCTGGACCTGTTTGTGATCAATGAGAGAAATCAAGATTTATAGCTTTGATGTATTATACAAGCAACATCTCACTGCCTGAAACAGCTTATTTTATCTCAATTTCGACAGTCTATCTATCTATCTATCTATCTATCTATCTATCTGTCTGTCTGTCTATCATTTGCAAATGGCAGCTTTTCTTCCTTCTTTACCTGTTTCTTCTTGTTATCTGTCTCCAAACTCTTCTAACCTTCTTGTAACCTTTAAGAGCTAAAGAGATAAAAGCAATGAATCCATTCCCTCTCATCTCCTCCTAATTACTCCTCCTCATCATCATCTTCATCACCTGCCTCTTCATTTCTGTGAAAGCCTCTTTAATGACTAGGTTTGATGTCCTGGCTGCCTGTCTCCAACTTCGGAGAGCTTCCTTAAAGACCTGCAAGTAGTCTTTTATAAATACACTTACAGATAAACAGCCACACACACACAAGTACAGAGTGCCAATTGTGTGTATGTGGAGCCTTGAAAAATCTTGAGGAGTGTCTTAAAAGCATGAAGAGGTTCTAAGAGGGATACACAAACACGCACACACACACGCACACACACACACTAATGGCCTTGCATTAGCCGCCAATGGCACTGGAGACACAGACACACTTCACATAGTCTGTTTAGTCTTTCAAGAGCAGAGAACAGTTTTTAGGTGCCTTTAGGTGTCCCTAAAGGCTCCCAAACAGAATCATCTTTCTTTAGTCGTGTTATGGGGGTTGTTAGGGGGTCAACAGCCTAAATATTCTGCTTATGACACCACAACACCACAGCCGTTTGTGTTGTGCGCACGGCCTAGAATGGATGTATGGACGCTGGACAGCTGAGCTCATACTGTATCAAACTGAAAATCAAATGGACAGCAGAGAAATCTGTCAGCATTCCTCACTGGATCTAATTCCTCATGACTGTGATGAATTCTTTGAATAGTTTAATTAAAATTCTTAAAATACAAGCTACAAATATGAGGTATTTGTTCTATCAAAAAAAGAAAACGTATCAAGGACCTTTGGCATTTTGATTTCGAACAAAGAACTGCTTCACCCAATTTTTCAGAAATTTGTAGAGTTTTGTAGAGAAAGTTTTTCATGCACCACTTCTTTAGTTCAAACACAACCTAGTGGAGATGGCAAATATATACTATAGCTGTCCTATAGGTTATTCATCAGTGAAGTCTGAAAATATCTGACGAAACTTTGGCTTGTATATGAGAAAATAAATTAAACATATTTACAGCCTGGTACAAAATCACTTTTGGTCTCTATAGTTAGAGTTTACATCCATGACAACTGTATGTGGTGAAATTTTTTGAACTACACCAGAGAAATTTATATTAAGCAAAAAAAAACTGACCAATCAGATGCCCAGATTCATATAACATGTTTGAATGAGAGCTAGTCATTGGCTCTTCCGTTGGCTTTGACAGCTTTGTCCCACCTCTTTGCAACTTGGAGCCACATAGTTCAAGGAAAAATGGGCTTCAAAGGCTTTGTAATAATCTAGGGGTCACTTGACCATATAGTTCCTCCATAGTTATTTATAGTCAGTGGTTATAAACTTATAAACTGTCTGTTACTTTCTCGCTCATGGTGGGTTCAGATGTGTGGGAAAACCACAGGACTTCCCCAGTTTTCCAATGACATTCTCACACTGGTTTTATATCAAATCTGTTTTAAAGTTGAACATGTCATTACTTTTCAGCAAAATGAAGCCATCTGGTGCCTCAGTGTGTTGTGGTTTTAGTAAAATTGGTTCTCATGCATTTATATTTGGCTTAGGGAATACTGATTAATAGAAGATGAACTTGTGTGGTTTGTTTGTGGGTGTGTTTATAAAGACAACCTGTCAATCACTAGGTTAACTGTTTACCCAGTAATAATGATGAAACTAGGCCAGGTGGACCACTTTGTGGTTTGAATTGATGGTGAGCTACTGAAGGAACCTGAAGAGACCTTATTCTAACCAACTTTCTCTCGCTAGTCTTGTGGGAGGCGGCCCAGACCACCCCTACCTCTTCACTCACAGGGTTAGGGTTTTTGTTTTCTTTTGGCTATTACTCGGTGCAGGACTGCAAAGCCCTGCAGAGGGTGGTACATGTAGCAGAGCGATGCTGCAGGTCAGCCTTCCCATCTCTGATGGACATTTACATCAAGTGATGCAGGACAAGACCTGTGAGGATCATAAAGGATCTGAACCACCAGACTGTTTCAACAGCTTAACCCAGGAGGAGGTTCAGGGGTATCATGCCCAGGACAGAGAGACTCGGGGGGCGTTGTTCTACCCCCCCAGGCCATTAGACTCTTCAACCAGGACAGGCAAACACACCTCTGAACAACAGACATTGAACTGCTCTTAACTTCTACCACTGTTTCTGCACACATTTTCCTAAATGATTCTGTGTTAGACCCATATATGTATATACACACACATATTGTTTTGGGGTTTTTTTTGGTGGGAGGTTAATATATTTCCTATAATTCCTATAAAGCTTTATATACATATACATTTATATATATA
>JBAMYA010000018.1:14830262-14842868 GCA_037176975.1 Arrhamphus sclerolepis | reverse complement strand
CAGTCCATCACAGGATCCCATCAAGACAAACAAATTTGATTTTAATTTAGCTAATACACCTAACAAAAAAAAAAGTCACAACAATTACCCATTTTCTTCACAGTTCAGGTGAAGTATGATTTCTGAAAATATCTCACCAGAATGAAAAAGCTCATCATTAGTAGATGACAGAAAAGCATTGAAAGATACTCACAGTTTAAAACACATGAAGTGATATCTTAAATCATTAAGGTAAAAACAGACATATGGTACAATTATATATTACAAAGCAGAAGTGGATGAAACGAAGTAAGTAAAACATCTTCAGCTCCTACTGGAAATACGCAATATAAATAAATTTCACATTTTATAGGAGTTTGTTGTGACCTAATTCAAATGATGGTATACATCAAGCGAATCCAGAAACTTTCAGTGTTGTATTAGAACTGCTTTTAAAAGAAAGAAAAAGAAGAAGAAGCTCTAGGGTTCAGCATTCTGCTTCATATTCTAAAGAATAAACTATCATCCTGTGAATTGAATAGTCTAAGGACCTCAGGTGGAAAGCATTCACTTTTTTTTCTTTAAACCATATAATCTTATCCCCAGTGTGTGTCTGCCTCCGCACTGACCATGGAGCCCTCGGGCCGGGTTCACTGACCCCTCACCTCTGACCCCCTCAGCTGGTCAAACTCTAACCCTGGGACAGATGGATAACGGACTCTTTGCTTTATCTCCTCCTGACCACACTGCTTCTACCCTGCCCTTGTCGTAGCCTTTCATTTCACCTCTTGCTGCCCTTTTTCTTTCTTCTTCCATCTTCTCCCTCCTGCTTTTAATTACCTAAACTAACAGATCCACTCATGTCCTCACCTACAGTATACACAGCACTTTCCTTTTTTTCTCGCCCGACACTTCTCACCTCTGCTGCTGCACTTGGATTTTCACCTCCTTGCTTATTTTACCTTTACCCTCTCTCTGTGCGCCCTCTGAAATCCATCCTTACCTTGGTGTTTCTTTTCTGCATGTGTTTAGCATCACATCTGCTCTACCAGGCAAACTAGATTTATAGCATATAATTTTATATCAGAAATCGACAAAGAGCAGATGGAACAGCCTGGGATCATTTTAAAATGGCTTATTTCATATTTTTGGCATCCAAAATAATTACATTTGTTGTGCAGCAAGAATTGAAATTGTGGTGCAATGCTAAAATAAGCAATAAGAATCTATGGCCTTGATCAAATAGATGCATTATTATAGATGCAACCTTCAGGCATTAAATGACCAAACTGTGAAATATTAGCTGATGCAAATAAATATTTAAGTAGGTCCTGTATGATTTTCCCAGATTGTTCTGTGTGCTTCACTTACATGTTAAAATATGAGTCTTGGTCATGAACGCTCCATTATAGCATCCCCTTACAGGCTATACATATTTTATTCATCCTGCTAAAAAGATTTGAGTTGCATCTTAATGATCGTGAAGCATCGTTCCCCTCTCTGTGTGTGCTAATATTTGAGACCATTATAAACATTTATGCAGCAAAGGAGCTTCCCGTGCCAAAGGGGCTGACGCTCAGGCGGATCGAACCTTTCGATTGATACTGAAACAATTTGCATACTGATTCTCTTTCAGTGCGCACGGATCCATAACAACACCGGTCAGCTATTCAAATGCGCCTGCATCGGGAAAGCACGGAGAGAAGCACGGCACCGGAGCTGGAAAAGAGAAGCTTTTTCGCAGGACGGAGACTTTGCGACTGTTAAACGGAGACGCGTTCAGCGGCCATGAGGACCGATTCCTCGGTCGGGATTAGGGAGACTGGCAGCTCCGGAGAAAGGCTGGAAACCGGGGGAGCCGCGGCAAGAGGAGGAGGAGGAGGAGGAAGAGGAGGAGGATGAAGGAGAGCGTGGGACGCGAAAAACACAAACGCAAAAATGCGCAAAAATGCGAGTACATCGTCCGGTTTTTAGACGCAACTTTGGTGGAATTCAAGAGTTTATGCAAATTGAATGAAGTGTTGTCGTTCTGTGTGCTGCTGTGTGAGCATGGAAGGATGATGAAGATGCATGACAGAATAGGATGCTGCGGTAAAGTCGGGCACCAGTATACTCTGTGTGCGCGCGTGTGTGTGTGTGACCTTGTTTATGTGTGGCACGCAAAGAAAGAGAGTTTTATTGTGGACCCTTCAGCACTGGCACCCTGTTGAGAGGAGACGTGCAAAGCAGGGTGCTGTTCTCATCTGTTCTGACGCACACCTCTGCACCCTGACGCAGAAACTTAGACTTCAGCAGCTGCACAACATTTGAGAGAACTTCTCTCCCTTTTGAGAGGGGGCTTAGGCAAATACAACTGCGATAAAAGAAAATATTTAATCGAAATTGGTTTTCGTGGTGCTGTACCATATTAGTTAAATTTTCGTTTTAACTTTAACAGAAGAGTACAATTCCTTCTAGTTGTGGCACATACAGAGACGGATGTAGCAGTTATGAAATGCGGCATGTCCTTCCTCATAATAAAATGTAACTCACCGTGTGCATTTACATGAACCTGAAGAAAAGACAAAGCTGGACCGGAAAGGATGATTATGGCTGGAAACATGCTGTCATCTCTGTTATTGGAAGCCCGCCCCACCCTCTTGTTGCTGTCAGAGAAAGTATACATACAGGTTGACCTGATGTGGCGCAGTCATGGACGTGTCACCCCCAAAACTGCAAACTTACAGAGCTTCTGTCTAAATAAGTAAATGTACCTTTTGAAAATTTCTGTTTTAGTTACAACTTAAATAATCAAACATGAGGACGGTTCTTCCATCAGTTAGTTATGATTGTAGTCATTTGATAAGTTCCTAAGATCCCAGAAATAGCAGCAGAAAAAAACAAACAAACAAACAAAAAAACTTAATTGAAACTCTTAATTCATTTACCCTTATTTCGATTATCGACGTCTCCAAAAGCCACACAGACTGTTGGAGCAGGGAGTCATTCGGATTTGAAGCGCACGTTTAGGGGCTGCTGGCTATCGCTGACACGGTTTTGTTGTCATAATTGGGGTCTCGCTAAAGTTACAGGGAGTAATTGGGCGGCATATGGACACCTTAATGTAAAGTGATGCCTTATTAATTTCACATGAGTGCGCGAATCAGAGCAAGTGACGCGGAATAACACATGGAAGAGGCAGTTGATTTACCCCTGAGCAAGGCAGCAGGTCCGGCATCTGCTGCCCAGCCATGATGGCATTTTATGAATTAGGGGGGAAATAAAAAGTAAATTCCATAATTACAGGGATGAAACTTCAAACCATTAAGCTTGGTTTTAGAATCGAGATTTACATTGTCACGCAGCGCCAGTTTTTTCAGTTATCTTTTAAGTAAATAAACTAAAAGAGAAAGAAAAAAAAAACTTTGCACTGGTTATTTTTTACGACAAGGTTTAAAAAGTTTAAAGGAGGAATATATTAGGCTACATCTCATTTGCGGTTAAATCCATCTTGGCTTGGATTGTATTTTTGATTTCATTTTGTATTCATGCCTCTCATTTTTTATTTGTTTTTCAGCCGCAGACTAAAGTAAAAATGTCTTCGAATAACGTACGTGCGCTGTTTTTATAAGTAGTTTTATTAGATTTGTGTATTAGCTGTCCTGTTTCTCCACAGGGGAAAAATTCGCATTTTCTAAATAAACTGACCACTCTAAATGAAATTAAAATATTTAATATGCACCAGAAATAACACAAATAAAGTCAATATTTAAAAAAAAAAAACAGATTTTCTTCTAGGTTGGTTTGTTATAACAAATTGCGGGCCTTTGCCTGAGTCCCTCCAGGAATTATAATTTTATTCAGTATTGATTGGCGCGGTGCGGGGTGTTTTCAAGGCCTATACTTCAAATATGCCGTAAAGGGCAGCCACCGACGTTGCAATTCACTTTTTCTGCCCCCAAAAAAGAGGTAAAATATTTCCCATCTTCAGATATTACACAAATATGATTTGCCCCTAAACCATAATTTCTACAGGACATGACGTCTAATTAAGTCTTAAAATATAGGAACATCATACACGTAGAAATTGTGTATTTTTAAAATGTTCAATCGGTAAATTAAATTATAGGTCAAAACGATGAAACAAGAGCAAAGAGATTTATTTCCAAAAGGCCAATTCGGTTCCCTGCATGTGTGCGCTCTTACATTAAGGGTTTGTGCGCTATAAATGAGCGCGCAGGCCACAGTCAAGTAGGCTCATTTATAAAAGTTTAGTTTCACCAGATGCCATTTAGCAAAGGCTTATCTCTAAATAAGACCTAATTGTCATTTTGAGCATCTATAAGGCTTGTCATTTTGCAGAGCTGCAGAAATATTGATCCAGAGTCCTTTCAGAGACATTATATTGTTTCTGCTCGGATATGCTGCAAGCTTCACGGGGCTGGTGCTTCTCAAGAATAATCTGTGGAAAAATATGTAAAATAACTATCACATGGCCTTTGTTGTTCGCTGGAGGAGACCTTTTTTATCTGTTTTCTCTCAAATGAGTCTTGACTATAAAATGAGGAAACAATGTCTGCAGTTACATGTCACCAGCTACTTGTTGGTCTCTGTCTTTGTCTCCTTTGTCTACTAATTGAAGTGAATTCTGCTTGAAATGTATCCTTTTTTTCAGAAGTGCTCAAAAAGAGTGTCCCTTGCATTCTGTGCAAAACAAATGTCACAGGCGCGTAAAGCCAAGCCTATCACCCTACAATGGCCATGGAGAGCCCAGCACACGTAAACACACAGCTCAGCTCCAGCAGACGTGACAGGAGCCGATCGATCCCTATGAGAATGTGTAGATGAGGTTTGCTGCCAGGAGGCCAAAGCTTGGATGCAGGAGGTGAATACGGAAGGCTAATTGTCGATGTACAGCAACAAAAATAACTGGGAAAGGAGGGGGTCGTGGGGGGTGGGAGGCTTGTCCAGAGCTATTAGAAATTTAAGTAGTTGCAGATTCAAACTGAATTGTGGCCTGTTCCCTTCCAGTCCTGTTTACTGTCTACCACCAGCATCATCATTATTGTTATTCATTTTGGGGGGAAATTAACTTGTAGATTCAACGTTTTGAAGAAGACAAAACTGTGTTAATATGAACCTAATTATACCCGCTTTGTTTTTCTTTTCCTGTTGAGAGCTTAGTTTACCTGCTCCTGAACTTCATTATGTGCGCTGAACTACACGGTTGGACAGACACACTTGACAGAATTAGTGTCCCCTTTGTGTGGACACACGTCACACACACGCCGTTGACATTGACTTCACATCAGAGACAGTTTAACTTCTTCTCTGCTTTTTTTCTTTTCTTTTCTTTTATTTAACTCGTTCAACCGAGCGCCTGCTCTATTGTGGGAGGGCCCTGACAGATGTGGGGCCCCTAGCAGGTCCAAAACAGGGAAAAGTCTGAAAGGTTAATCTGTCCCCCCGCAGATGTTGGCTTTGGGAGTCTTGAAGCGTCACCTTTGACAAGTCCCTCATTCAGCGGGGGGTCCAGAAGGATACTGACCGCTGCAAGCTGTCACCTCGGCCGGCTGAGGACGCCCTGCGCTGCTGCTCTGTTAGGATAAACGGCCCCCTGACACGTCACCAGGGGCCGACTCTTATCAGGACTGCAAGTTTGACACTTAAGTAGCACATTACGGGGACACCAGTCATGTTATGTGTCAGCATTTCATTTCTTAAGCGTTGGATTTGGTGCTGAACATTTGTTTACTTGTGAGAGTCTGACACCAAGCTGGAAGTTTCTGTCAATAAAAAAAGAAGACGAACACACACACACATTTTACTTTAACGAAGAACATGCTGGCGTTTTAATTTATCATCGTCAATGGATCAGGCCACATTTTTACACACGTACTTCTCAAACATGGCAGATTAAATCTGCTCTGTTTCCAAATGGCACCCACACGCAAACACACTCATCCACACATGCTGGGCTTGGTTCGTTAAGCCTAATGGTTGAACAATGGACACATCTGCTCATCTTTTCTATCAAAAGAGAAGGTACCAGGGTCTCCTTCGTTTGGTTAAACCGCCACATATTTGGTATTAGTGTGGGGGTGGGGTGGAGCAGCTGAAGTGCGCCAGTAGGCTAAATGAAAGAATGGACCTATGTGATGCATATATGAATATATACACACTGAAAATTGACTGACAGCTCTTATAAGCGGCTAATTAAGTCACCCGGCTCTGATGATTCACGGAGAGCTCGCATTTGAGATTTTTTTTTCTTTTTGAATCCCTTGACTAACTAGTTAAAAATCAACTCCAAATGAACCCGGAAGTTTACTTCATTTGCGGTTAATGATTTAAGGAGGACTGAAGGAATAGGTCGTAATAGCCCTAATTAATTTGATCATTTTTAAACAGCAGTTGGAAACTAAACACTGGGTGCTGTATCCAGGCCATTTGCGCCGGTCGATTCTTTGATCCGCATGTTTACATTATTAACATTTGCAGTAAATGCTGTGTGACTGCTAAATATGGGCTGTAACGGACAGCGTTAAGCAAGTGGTTTGATACCTCCCTTCCTTAATAAGGCACCTGACGTCAGAGGAGTGTGTGTGTGTGTGTGTGTGTGAATGTGTGTGTGTGTGAGAGAGAGAGAGAACGAGCGCGCGCCCGTGTGTTTGTGTGTATGAGAGAGAAAGAAAGAAAGAAAGAGAGAGAGAGGAGAGAGAGAGCGCGCATGGGAGGAGATGGGGTGTCTACAGTGCGCATGTGCAGACAGTGTGATGTGTGCTGCGGTGGATCAGGGACAGGGCATACACAACCAGAGAGATGGCGCGGCACCCGACCGGAGCGCAAGGACAGCTGGTTGGCGGCGGGGGGGCTTGAATTATAGAGAGAATCTGATGGGGTTTTTTTAAAAGAAGGAAAGCTAAACAAAAAAAAAGCAACAACAAAAAAAATCACAAAAAAGAAGAACTTTGAAAGGAGTTTCCATTCTGGGGACACAGCGACAAAAGGTAGGAGAATTTATTAATTATAGGCGAATATAAGAACACAGCAGAGGCAATAGCGGAGGAGGCTATTGCAGGAAGGGGAGAGAGCAACAACAGAAATTTGAACTTTCCTGGATGTGTGGACTTCTGGGCATCAGTGAACTGCAGTAGATCAGATAGATGGTTTATCCACAGAGCTGCCCGGATCATGAACGCACAGCTGTCGATGGAGAATATAGGCGATCTGCATGGAGTGAGCCATGAGTCCGTGGGCGGTCACGGAGAGCTGCTGAGTGGCCACAGTCCGCATACCCGTCCGAGCCCCCGGGGTCTGAGCCACCGTGCTATGGGCATGGCGACCCTGTTGGACAGCGGAGACTATCACCCCAGCCACCCTGGACACTTGCATTCAGCCATCAGCATGTGTGAAGCCCCCCCTGGCATGAGTGCCAGCACCACTTACACTACCCTTACTCCCCTGCAGCCCCTGCCCCCCATCTCCACCGTGTCCGACAAGTTTTCTCCCCATCATCACCACCACCATCCCCATCATCCTCATCCACATTCCCACCAGAGGATCCCCGGAAATGTCAGCGGCAGCTTCACATTGATGCGGGAGGACCGGAGTCTGGCGCCTATGAACAGTCTGTATCCTGCATATCATCACAAGGATCCCTGCATGGGCCAGAGCCTCTCCCCGTTATCCGGTTCCGGTCTGGCCAGCATCCACACGTCCCAGGCCGGCATCCCTCCTTACGCACATCCCGGTGCCGCCATGCCTGGTGAGAAAATGCTCACACCCAGCGGGTTTGAGGCTCACCACCCAGCCATGCTCAGCAGACATGCGGAGCAGCACATGAGCTCCTCCGCAGGCATGGTACAGATCAACGGCCTCCACCACCATCCGCACGCCCACCTTGGCGCGCAGGGGCACGGCCAGGGGCTGGGGAACAGCCGGGAACAGGCTTCCGGGCCTGGACAGCAAGGGGGCGGAGGTGGAGGAGGTGGGGTTTCTGGGGGACAGATGGAGGAGGTGAATACCAAAGAGGTGGCGCAGAGGATCACCACGGAGCTGAAGCGCTACAGCATCCCTCAGGCGATCTTTGCCCAGCGGGTCTTGTGTCGGTCCCAAGGGACCCTTTCCGACTTGCTAAGGAACCCCAAACCCTGGTCAAAGCTCAAGTCCGGCAGAGAGACCTTCCGCCGCATGTGGAAATGGCTGCAGGAGCCTGAGTTCCAACGCATGAGTGCGCTCAGGCTCGCAGGTGAGCGAAGCCTCGGTAAAGCCCCCTTCTTTTGCTTTCGTGTTCTGAATGTGTTGCACAGACAAAGAATTAATTTCACCACAGAAATTCATTGGCTCTGAATGTTACCTTTTTCTGATTAATTGACAAGTCGGCTTGGGAGCCAAAATTAATCTCTCTCTCGTTTTACTAATACAAAAGATATTACACACACATTTATATAGCCTACAGTCCAATATATCAACAGTCCAAGAACAAGCCATCTCAAGTCACAGTAAGGTCATATTTGAGACAAATGATCCCACTAGACTGATTTCTACCACATATAATGAAGAAGAGAGCCATATCTCTCCATCTTTCTAGAGGAAAATTAACCCGTTACAAAGAGACACTGAAAGGCCATAGTTTAGGATCAAGTGATCTGTGGTTCCCTTAAGGATCATTTTAAAGATGCCTGTCTCAAAATAAACGAATTTCTTCCAAATAAACTAATACTCGTAAAATTGTTAATCATTTTAAACATTAACCAGGCAGACATCCAATACAAAACAAAATGAGTGACCTGATATCAGTCCGCACCCCTTTTTTGTCTCGACACTGGTTTTGTACATGTGTGAAACAAGTGCTCATGTCATTTTACCTCAAAATATCGACCGCCTGTGTGTGTACGTAAACTGATCCTTCTACCAGAAATCATTAGGAATGTGTTTATTTTGGAGTCGATGCAACTGATCAGCCCCTTTTCATGTCGCCCTTGGTGTAAACACAAGCAGAGGAAAGTGTCTGCGCACGTGTTCTTGAGAGTGGGTGATAAACTAGATTTAAATGTCAAGTGAAGTTGGTGTCATGCATTATTTAGCAGGTGAAAAGTGCTTTGACCCTCACTCTGGAAAAAGGGGGCTTTCATTTCTCTACTGAATAAAACAAAAATAGAATCGAAGAGAAGAAGCATTTGTGTTTAGCTCGTAAACTAACCTCCTTAACTGACCTCTCTCTAATTAATTTGTCTCTAAGGTATGAAAGAGTCAATAAGGGGCACGGATAGCTAGGCCTGAAATAGTATGCAAGCGTTCACTTTATTCTTTTATTTTATTTTATTTTAAATACAATTCTACGTATGCAACAAATGAATTAAAATGGCTTTTTGAAAAGTCAGGCTGTGGCTACAGGATGAAAAGTGCAGATATTTACTCATAAGAGTGCCTATGTGCGTGCACTTCAATTGGCTGTAATCGCAATTGATTATTTTTCAGTTTTGCCATCTGCTGTTGCTGTGCGTGGTGGTTTCTGTGAGTGGGTTTGAGAATGGGATTTTTATCACTGACTCAAGTGAGTTTTTTTAATGCCCCTATTTTTTAAAGCTTGCTTATTTATTTATTTACTTACTTACTTACTTACTTACTTACTTACTTACTTACTTATTTATTTATATATTTTCCGACAATTGTTTTTAAAGGTCTGAGCTGCCAATAAGAATGTTGTCCAATTCTAATTCGCTGTCTGCTCGGGCTTGAAAATTAAGCCCGTGCATGCAAACTGTTGATGATGTAGAAGCCCAAACCCAACTATAAACCTAACTACAATGCAAAATTTGGCCCGCGTGCATGTGCATGTGCACGTATACACACACATCAGCTGAAAAGACTTTATTTTTTATTTACAAATCAACAAACTCAGTGTTATACATCCAGCTGCTTTAAATGCACAATGTTTTGCGTGACTCCAGTGTGAACATAAAATAAGATCATATCATTGAACTGTCTGATATAAAACTGATAAAACCAGCCTTCACAGCCAATTAAGATGTAAATCACAAGTGAACAGGGCTGCAGTGGTCCTAAACCAGCAAAAAACTTTGGAGAATTTTTTTTTTTCTAGATAAATTAAATAAAATGAATGAATGGCTGATCTCTTGGCTGATTTTTCTCACTGCAATAACTTGCTGTTATAACAAATATTTTTTGTGCACACTTATGTTCAGTCTATCAGGCTTGATCAATGCTTCAATAAGACCAATATAATTAAACTGAATTAGATTCAATGCTTTTACAGTCTTTCTGGTCCTAATCACTTCCTCTGGTTATTCCAGGCAAAGTAAACAGGATCACTGCTCTTGTAGCTGTCAGCACTGATATTTTCCTCTTGAAATGAAAGGATCATAGCTTGGAATTTCTTGTGAAGTTCAGCATATTAACATTCTTCTCCGTTTTGTCCTTCCTCTCACTTCCTCAAATCAGTGCTGTCCATCTTCTCCTTGCAGAGAGATCTTTTGGCCACTTAGGCCACATCAGCCATGAAGGGATAGATGTGCAGCTACTTTGCTGTGGACTGATATGATGTACACTCGACAGCATCATAGTAGTACACTATGCTTGTTTAAAGACAGAAAATTATGTAAGATGAATGATTTGTATTGCTTGTTTTTACCTGTTGCTTTGTTTACTGGAAGTGTTCATGTCTGCAAAAAGCCTCAAATGCAACGCTTCACTGCTAGCAAGCAGGTAAAAATAGCACCATTTCACAGTACTCAAACAGCCTCTAGTTAAAAACCAATCAACCACATATAAATGTGTCAGTAGTCTATGTTGATGCATTTAGAGGTTCCCTCAGAAATATTTAAAAACAAATAATAATCTGATTTAGCGGTACTAAGTGTTGGATCACTTGATAGAACTACTATTGTTTGTGATGTTACAAGCTTCAGCCGTCTTGTGTTCATGATTTGACTCGCAACAAACAAACCAAAACAGATGCCATGCCACATTTCCTCTTGAGATAGCACATTTAGCACATTTAAAGTTTTTTTTTTTTTTAATTTAGCCAGTGAAGGAAGAAATAATATTCATATTTCAGTCAAAATCACAGGCATACATATCAATAAAGCAGTAAGGCAGAGCACAGCAGTCAGAAGACTAATTTCACACAATTGCACGTTGCTATTTAAATACTAACATTATGTAAAAAAAAAAGTCACTTGATGTGTTCAACACAACTGTAACCTGAGGCTGAGGTTTAAGTTTAAATTTACTTGCTCCTCAGGGTTAATGTTGATATTATAGCATAGGAGTGTTGAACTTTGAATGTCAAGATGAGGTAGTGTAGTAGTGTAGGCCTGCAGTGCTTTAGATGTTGTTCTGGGTTCTTCTGTGACCACTTGGATGAGTCCTCAATGTGCCTTTGGAGTACGTTTGATTTTCTCTCTGGTTCACTGGAGTCCCAAAGCTTAGAAATGGCTTCGTAACCTTTTATCAGACTGGTAGACAGATGGTCAATAACTTTTTTTTCTCATCAGTTCTTGACTTTCTTCAGATGGAGTCAGACAGGTTCTGTTTAAGTGATTTCTTGATCCCTACAGATCTGCTAGTAACCACACGTGGGTGTGGTTATTGAAATTAAACTCAGCTCGGTTAATCACAGTTAGTTCATGATTTAACAATGGGTGGCTGTTACCTTTTTACCCAGAACCAACTTGGTTTGGATAGCTTTTATCCCCATAATAAATTCAATCCTCAATCAATTGATTTTTGTATTTACTTAGGTTATCTTAGTCTAATATTAAAATTTGTTTTAATGATCAGAAATACTGTGTGAAAAAAAACAACAGTAAAACATTAAAGAAAATACTTTTTCAGAGCACTGTAAATTCATTTTAGTTATGTTGCAGAGACTTCCAAGCGTAGTGACTGAAGCACTGTCCTAATACTTTCCTATCTGCTTGTTTGGTGACAGATGATCCGCCCTGGTCCAGTTAGCCTGAAGGGGGATGATCTGTTCTTCTTTTTGAATATTTCAGAGCTCTTTGGCATTTCTTCAAGTAATGAGCCTGGACTGTGACAGCAGAAGTTGGAAGTCCACATACGATCAGTCATTATGCTGCAGCTCAGAGTACATAGAAGCCAAAAATGGACCGCAACTCTCCCAGAAGAAGTTATGTCATCGGGAGTTCCCGTGACCTTATGTGATTAATGAGTAGGCAGAAGCGGTTTCTACAGCCATGCATGAAACCTAAGGACGCCTAACCATTTATATTCTTGTGAAAACAGTTCGAGTAGAAATCATTTGATTCATGCACATTTTATTGAAATCAAGTTCAGATTTAATAGGGAAAAATAAAGAAAAATCTGAAAATTAGGAAGAGTTTTGAGTTAATTTCATAGAATTACGAGTAAATATTTTAGTCACCAAGAATTTTGGATTACCAAATCATTATTTGTTCATAATGATTGCCGTAAAACCAAATATAACACTGCACAAATAAAAAAAAAGAAGAAGAAATTATAAGCTCTGATAAATTAAATAGCAATTAAATAGCAATTCAGCAACAACAGTGTTTTTTCTTTTTCTTTCTGAATATGAAAGGCAGAATCCAGAATACAATGATCTGCAAACCTCAAATCCAACTCCACCCCCCACCCCCC
>JBAMYA010000018.1:14784074-14819513 GCA_037176975.1 Arrhamphus sclerolepis | reverse complement strand
TATACATACATACATACATACATAAATACATACATAATACATCCAGTCACTGGATCCTTGAGCCAAGAAAGCCAGAACAAAATGTTCACGACGGAAAAGGACGAACCCTCACGTGGGTACGTGAACGCGCAGCGAATTTCACCGACCAATCAGCTTCCAGACAGGAGCCTTTCTCTTGATTGTCAACTTGTGCTCAGATGTTTGTCGCAGTTAATGTTAAGAAGCCTGTAAATAAGTAACTAAAAGATTTGCAGTGATGTTAAAACTGCTTTAAACAAGAACAACAACAACAAAAAGTCAGACACGACGCTGTTTTCATCAGAAGTTGTGGCACCAGTTGTAAGTTGGCGGTTGCTATGGCTGCAGGTTCAGGCCAGGCTGGATCGCGGAGGGAAGTGACGAGTGAGACTGTTGTTGGGACACGTGACTGGAGCTGCACTGATCTGTTTTGACAAGCGGTAGGGAGGGAAGTGAGGAGGAGAGGCAGGCTGTAGCATCACGACTAGAGGGACTCGCTGTTCCTTTAATCTGCATTTCGCCTGAATATTATCAGCATTGGACTGGTCTTGTAGTTCGGCAGTCTGGTAGCTTGTCGGCGTGGAGACGCTCAGCGGTGGACGTTGCCGCCGTTGCTCCTGAATGGTGGTTGTTGTTCTCCAGTTTGGTTGTTTGCTGTCGGTTTGAAAAAAAAGTTTTAATGAAGATCACAAAGGAAGTCGGCACAGGTGGCGCCTTCATCAACGCTGTGTAGACGGTGGGGACAGAAAGTAGACCACGTCCATGAGATGTCGACGGTTATCATTCCGTGAGAATATCGACACCCCGAAATATGTTCTCTCGCCGTAGCCAAAACCAAAATATACCGAGACTGCGTGTCATCGTCGGTGTTTGCAGCTGAGCTCTGCTACATGGGGGGGAGATCGGGGTGCTTGGGAGGCAGTCGTGTACCAGCCGACGCTTAAGCACACAGCAGAGATAAAGGTTAGTTGGTCGAGTTTTCTGCCGAGTTAGCAGTGCTGAGTTAGCAAAGCCCCCCCGGTTCTGGCGTTACACAAGCGGACAGACACCGACATGAACCGCGACTTAACTATGGTTCAGGTGGTGGAATTCAAGACGAGTCGTGAGGGTAGCCAGCATGCTAGTTAATTTTCACTAGTTAACAGATTGGTTACTTGCTATCGAGCGGATTGTCAACTCCTACCTAAGCTGGGAGTAACTGGCATCAGCTGTCTTTGTGTTGGTCCGCTGGACGGTACAGTGAGACTCGATGGGAGCGTACAGGAGCATGCTAACAAAGCAACGCTTTGTTGTTGGATAGGGGGGTGGGGGGGATAGTTGGCACCAACACACGGGCTTCACAGCTGATATTGTTGCATAGCTAACGCCGTAGGTCTCGGTCACAGAGCGTTTGGGGCGTCCAGGCACCGCCGTGGTGCTGTCACGACTGTGTGTGACAGAGGAAGAGGAGATCCCCGCAGGAGACCCCCTGAAGACTGCCAGATGACACTGGACAACATGAAGCCCGAACGAGGTATGTGGGCAACCAGGAGCACACAGGGGTCATCTCTTCAGGTGGACTGGGGACGTTGTTTCGTGTGGGCAAACTGGGCACATCCAGCTGTAGATAGATGCCTGACTGTACCCATTCCCCCCCCCAGAGAAAAGAATGAGGCCAGAGAATTATGTAACAGCTGGTCAGGCTGGTCCCTGGTTATGTGAATTAACAAAGCCTGACCCGAGTAAACGAGGGCATGCGTCTACAACACACATTTTCTGCTCTAGTTTAGAGTGTTAGTGCAAATGTCATCTGTTTCCTCTCCCCCTTTTGTTTTCATTGACACAACAACCTGCAAGAAGCTCCGCTGTCACATACTGGTGCCTTTTGCATTGGCTCATGTTTGACAGTCTCCTGCACAAGGCTGCTGCAAAATGTTCCTGACACCCACCCTGTTGTTGAAAAAAAGACTCCTGCCTTATGCTCTGCAACCTGTTTATTGCTTGCTGTATCTGCAGTAAGAGGTAGAACAGGGACAGAGGAGATATCATTGTTTGTTTCAGAGTAATTAATGCAGTTTGTATGGTTGCATTCATTTGTAGTGGTATCTGTGCCCAGATCTCTGCCCTGACACAAATAAGAATGTTATGTATAACGCCTATAGTGGTATAAGCTAAGCTATATATTGTGGGGAATAGTGGGCATGATTGGCTGTTATCAAGGGCTTTGATGATGACTGAGTTAAGTCAGCAGCAGAAGAGCACATACTTGGAAGTAGTGAGGGACAGTCATGATCAGATTAGGTGTAGTCAATCAGCAATCATCTCTGTGTTTACATATGTTTTGAAACTGGAGTCAGGTTGCTGACTGATCTGGGAGAGGTCTTTTGTGAACAGAGAATGCTGATAATAAGACTCCACAACACACAGTAAGCATGTGTCCCTTATGGACACAGGATTTTAACCCTTGCCCCTCCTTGGCTTATTTGTCCTTTATATAGAAGCGCTGACAAACCGGACAAACTGTCGGAAGGGACTGGCTAGACTTGTAAAAGGCACAGTGATTGACTCAGTGTTTAATTATAACTCAATACTGCAACATAACATTATGTGTTAATTCTGAAATGAAAGAAATAACATTGATGTTGTCTTAAAAATAGTTTGGATGCATGCTTGACTAGTATGAGCCAAAAGATAAGGAGCAAATGGCCTAAGACACATCACTGCCATGCATTTGTTCTTTACCCTTCATTGATTGTTATTATGTCAGGCTGCGTCGCTCACTGTCATGTTCTAATTTTGAAGTCCTCTGCCAGTAGAAGCTGCTCCACAGCATTAGCTCCCCGTTTGACTGGCAGTCCCTGTGGTGCCATTGTTGTTTTGAACATACTGTACTGTGCCTCTGTTGGAGACACCAGATTGCTGATAGGCCAGATACCTTCTTTTCTTCCGTCTCACTCCTCTCCCTGCTCGCAGAGGAAGTGACTGCAGTGCTGAAAGGAGATTTTTATTATCTGGTCTGGAAGGTCACATTTGGCACCGAGCAGCTAGGTTAGCATCTTTGGTGCTGGAGAACCTTACTCTTAGGGGGAGAGCAGGACAAGTCCAGACATGTGCATCCAACACCTATAAGTCACAGAGGCTGTTCAGACCTGGTATTATCATGTGTCCTGGGTGAACCAATTGCAAGCGTACAGATCGTAGTGCTGGTGTTAACACCTGGCGTTATCCTCACATGGCCACTTGTGATTGGATCTCAGCTACTTTCTCTACATGCAAATAAAGACAGACACACAGTCAACATCATCACACAGCAAAAACTAAGATGTTCGTTTGTCTACTGATTGTGGTATCACAAATATATTCATTGACCTGAACTATGCCATAATTTAGGGACTAACGTACCTGTTTTTTCTAAGTCAATTTATAGCTGAATCAACAGGTTTTATGGTAAATCATTCTCTGACAAAAAGGGGCTGAAAACATAAACTTTAAATAAATGACAACTTTACTGCCTCATGCTCAACAAACACTCCCCACTCACTTCAATTCTGAGGATCAGAAATGTGTTCAGCTCATATCTGTAGGTCCGAAGTCCATTGTAAGGGCTAAAACTAACTATCCAGATTTCTGACCACGCAAATAAACACAAAACACAAGCATTTCTCCCTTGATGTTCTTGTCCTTGGATGTTGCTTTTCACAGAATATATTATTTAGGGAAGTCAAAGCAAGAAAACATGCTAGGTGGACACATTTGAATTTACACTTTAGTTAAAAAAAAAAAAAAAATGTGGCCACAGGTGTTCAAGACCACCTCAGACTGTGGCCGAAGTGATAGCATCTGAATCTTGGATGTGTTTGAGTTTGTTCACGCCTGTGTTCTTTGCAGTCCACTTGTGATCTGATCACAGTTTAACGCCACATCTGAACGGGCCATAGACTGAACTCCTGATCTGGTGTGTTGCTTTAAGAAATAATTACTGGCACTCACCATGATCAGATCTAATGTTTCAAATATGTGTTGGTGCTGATGTTGACTTAAATGTTTCACCAGTCACTTCAAAGTTAAAAACACAGTTTATTGAATTTTATACAGCAGCATCAGTCCAGCTCTCCAGACACTTCATTACCCAATCACAAATGGGCATAAAAACCTCCAATGATGAGACTTTTTCCCAAGTTTATGCAGCATCTCTTTGGAGACTTTGGTAATCCATGCTTTGTTGTAAAGAGAAAAAAGGAGCACTTATATTCTGCTCAAGGACCTAACCAGAGTCATCTGACCCCCTTGTTTTTCCGTGTGTTTAGCTGTGAGTCAGTACAGCATGTCTGTGAGTGTGTGCGAGCAAACCAGCGCATGTGGGTGTGAGGAGAAAGTGAGTGTGGCAGAGAGTGAGTATGCAACAGATTGCTACTGGTCCTAATAATTGCTGTAACTCAAATAACAGCATTTATGGGTTCCATAAAGACCAGCTATGGAAAACTCTGGGGTCCGTTTAACAAAAGTCAGAGAACGTGGCTTATCTTATTTAGTTTCAGGCTGTATATGATGACGTGTGGGTAAACTGTGTTTTTTATTTGTTTTGGGGTTTTTTTTTTTGCTGTTTCCTACTTGGGATTTGTGTACACCATAAATTGTGTAGCTGGTGTTCACAACCATATCATTAGATGTTAACATCTTATCGTGAAATGTATGAGCAATAACCAAAGAATGATGATTATATTCCTCATCATTAATGTTGTCATTACAGCTGTCTTTTCCTTCCCTTTTCAGACACCCATACACACGTATATATACTTGAAGATGATTGCAGAGCTAGTTATGTTGGTGAGACTGTCAGCTGGCAAGCTTCAATGCCGTCTCCCTGCTGTCTGTAAAGTTATTTCTATGGCAGTTCTTCCTGTTTGAAGCCATTAGTCCTTGAAGGAGTGGTTAAACACAAATCCACCTCCCCCATCCACCCAACTTATACCAATGCCTTCTGCCGTGCATTCGCTCAGCCAGATTACAGCTGCCCTGAGATGTCCCAGACACTTACCAGCGGATCAGAGTGTGCACTCTCACTGCTGAGAAACCCAGACAACACAAAGCAGCATTCACTCTGGTCATACGTTGCACCTGTCCAGTCTTCTATTGTCTTTGCCTCATCCTCAGCAGTAATTTGCACCCACAGCGATAATTCTTCTCTGTACTACTCCGCTCACACAGCTCAAGTCAATCTTTATCATTTTACCTTTTATGTTTTTATGAATAATTTCTTTGTTGAGCTGTGTTTTTTTTTCTATAATCATAGCCAGTGCTTATTTGTAAAATAGTTTGTGATTTCCAGAGTAAACCCTATTATATGAAAACTAGTATCTAAACTAACAGCAACAGAAGCGCTGCAAAAACAACTTTAGTCAGAGTCACTGGCACAATTCAAAGATCTATTTCTTTTTTCTTTGCTCACTTCATGGTTTTCCTTTCTATGCAGGTGCACAAGTGTTATTAATTCATTCAAGTTTGCTTTTCAGTCCAACACTGCTGCTGTTTCTGAGGCAGCTCCACTGAATATGGATTAATTGTGCAGCCATATTCAAAGCTGCCTTTCACAATGGATACTGGCAATGGAGATGCAATCAGCCATGAATTACTATCCTAGCCTCACAAGTGATCAGCCTAAAGCAATGCTGCTGTGGTAGGTTTGACTGTAAGTAACCTAGTCTAGCTGCTGCCTGGGACTGGGTAGCCAGTTCTCCCAGTTTATAATGTGCTTACATAATGCCGGGTCTTTTTTATTTAAGGTCACACACAGACACAAAAGCAGGTGGACGCATTTAGCACAGCTACTATTTATTAAGGCACACTGTCAGCACACTAGATAGGTGCATAAAAATAACACCATACACCATTGGTGCTTAAGCTGTAGGTAGCAGGATGGGTCATATTTCTTCTGCCAGAGTTCCACTGAGCCAGCCAGTGATGTCATTGTCATTTCACATCCTCCCGCCCCTGTGACTCCTCCTAGCCAACCAGTGGTAAGCTCTGCAGGAACAGGAAGAGCCATCTGGGCCTGGTGATCTTTGGTGGTGGGGGTGGTGCTGAGGTAGCAATGATGTCTGTGGCTCTTTGTCTGTGCATTCTAGTTTCTGTGCCTTTGTTTTTGCCCATCTTTGGTATGTTATGTTCAGTTGGCTCTTCTTTTAGTTTTGATGTTAAAGTCTGTATGTACTAGTAAAATGGTGAACTTGCCCTTTCATATTTGCTCTTTTATTAATGCAAACCAGACAAAACATGATTGGTATGTATAGGTGCTGTATCTCCATGACAGTCAGCTCCAACAGGCATACTACTGTGTCGCTCCTACCACTCACTTTTATTCCCTGTTGTGTTATGCATGTAACATGATTGCCGTGAAGATCTGAATTCAGTGGTTTGGTCAGAAACACAGAGCAAAGGATGCACATGAGCACAACTAATGGTCTGGCTAGTTTTCGCATGTCATGTAGCCATCTGCAGGAAAACACTAATTCTGACCGTCTAGAATAGGTTCTTGTTTTGAGCTATTAAAATCCTGCTGCCACCATGTCTGTTATTGTTGTAACCAGGAAACCAAAAATGAGAACTCCTTGTTATTCCCAGTAGTGTTTGTGTATCAGTATATTAAGTAAGAGATGTGTGATCATTGCTTCTCTGAAGTCTTCAGGGAGGAAAACATTTTTACAAATTTGTCTCCTTCTTTCCCACTGCAATGATGTACTATTAATTATCCTAGCATAACGTTTTAACTCTCCTCAGTGCAACATCCCATACTGCTATTACAGCCCAGCACTTACCACCCCCACCACTGATAACATCTAAAGGGAAATACAGAAATGGAGCTAGCTTGACTTTCTGTGCCTCGACTTTCTCCTCTTTTAAATATACTTTTATGTCTTTCCACCTTTGTAAAGCACATTGAGTTATCTTGTGTATGAATTGTGCTGTACAAATAAATTTGCCTCGCAATAAAACAAAGCAGTGAAATAAGTTGAAGCAGGCCTGTGAAATGTGTCTGTATACCAGTATTGAGTGTTTTAGAAGATAGCTATCAGATTTAGATGTATTAACATTCATTTGCTACATTAAGCTTTGAGTTTTGGAAAGATTATCTGAATGTTTGAGACTGTTCAATGTTTTGTTTTTTTGTAAGTTACATGCGTCATAAAACAGATGTGCTGCATTTTATAAACATATTTCAAGGTCTTAGCAATTGTTGTTTTTTTTTGTTTTTTTTATTATACTGAAAGAAGAACCTATTCTAGATGGTTGGAATCAGTGTTTTCCTGCAAATGGTTGTTAATCTTTACATGACACTGTAGATTGATTCTACAGAGGGTTGACTTCTGTTACCAGACGCTGCACGACTTTGGTTACAAAGAGTGTTATGCAAGCGGCACTTTAATCAGGTTTCCACACCACATACATCTCGTATGTGTCTGTGCTCCCATGCTGCTGCTGTGGTCTAGTGCTAAAAGATTATGCTAGATGATTGTAAATGTGAGACAACGTGCCAATGTTTCAACAAACCAAAAACAAAGTTGGAGTTAAACAATTTTATTTTTTAATCTGTTCCTTCTTGCTGCAAAATATAACTGATGCCAATTAATCTAATAAACTATTAAACTGGATTCTGACATGATAGATAACTTCTCCAATATGTGACACACTCTAATAAAGGAGTGGAGTAATGGTTACTGTTACACAAATGCACATACTCCCAGTTCCAGTTAATGCAGTGAACCCAAAGAGTCTTTGTGGAGGTGTCAAGCGCATTGTCTGTTTACAACAGTTTACGGTTAAGTTAATTTCAGACTCAGCATACTATCCCCTTTCCATTTCTCCATTGTCTGGTCTGATCGGTCTTAGGTTGGGCCAACAACCAGAGTCAGTATTAAGTCAGGCAAACTGGCATGGTTTCATCCTCCCAGCAAACCAGCTGACAGCCAACAGTTTTAATGCTCCTTTTCTCCTTTATTCAGCTGATTTTTAGTGGCTAGATTTTTGATAAGGTAATACCATGTGAATGTTGTTGAATATGGGGTTCTTGAAGCTGCAACCTTGGAGTTTTAAAGCAGGGTAATCATTCATCACTTTTCTGTCAGGATCAAGGTGGGATTTTTTTTTTTCTGTCTCCATGTAAAATCTAGCCAGGCACCTTTTTGCAGTTCTAATTTCAATTGGGGGGGGGGGGCTATTTTATTTTGACTAAACGTGCAGAAACTATGGAGAAAATAAATATCAACATTATCCAATCCCTTCAAACATTAAAAACAACTGTGCTTCAATCGCACAGGACAAATCAAGCAAGACCATTTCATTAGTTAGACAACTTGAAGGTTAGAATTTGAATTTAAGCATTTGCTCAATTTTGTCAATCTGAAATCTGATGATTGAGTCCATTTGAGTAAATCAGTCCCATCTCTTGTCAGCTCTTCAACCTTGTGGTTCTTTGTGCACCAAACAAGTCAGTCTGCCTCCACCACAACTGACACACTTTTTCATGCAAACTTCAGAGCTATGTTGCTCAGGTTTCTTACTTTAGACACCCCCTTCCCCCTTCCCTTCTAGAAATTGGCAACTGCAGCACTTGCATAGGTCAAAGGCCTGTGCCTTCGTTTCTCTGATTACAGAGAGAGGCTGGGTTGTCCTACTGCCCTAATGTCTTCTTGTTACCAGCAGTCTGCTTGCAGATACTGTATTATGAAATGCTGTGAAGTGGTGCAGAAGCAAAAGCTGAGCTAACATACAGTTTCAGAAAGGAAAAACTGAAATGATCTGGAAGAGGAATCTAAAACCTCAGGTTGATACTATTAAAAAAATATTAGAAAGGCTTGTATAGGTAGACCTCCATAGCAGTTATCTCTACTGGGACTTAATTTGTCCTACTCTGCCCACCTTGTCCAGTGCTACTCTACTCAGTTCAGTTCAGTCCAGGTTATATAACTGGCATTAGTTTGACAATGACTTGGAAAGGACCACTCTTGCCTGATTAACAGAAGCCCATTTGAAAATGTGACAATAAATCAAGAGAAGCAGAATGGAGCACACAGCCAGCAAACCTTTGAAAATTGATGTCACTGGCATTTTGGGTGAAGATGAGGCGTGTTTAAATTGTTACGTGATACTTTTTCATGACAGTTTATTTGTTATATAGCAAAAGTATGTTGTATGCATTTAAGCCCGGTTCAGCCTCAAACTTACACCACACATATGTTTTTAGGTTCTTCAGCCAAACATTTTGCTCAGCCTGCTGTGTTTAGTGCATCTTGAAGCTGTCCAGATTCGTAGCCATATTTCTACATTTAGGCTCAAAGCAACTCATCAGAATAATAAGAGATTTAAGTACCCAACTCAAGTGCTTCAGTTGCTATGGTTGTCAAAGATGAAGACAGGATTTTGCATCTCATTCCTGACTCAGAATTATGCAGTAGGTTTGAAGCTTGAATTTGCACCTTTGTGGTCACCATCTGGCTGAGTTTAGTGTATGCAGCTTTTCATCGGATCAGAAAAGCTTTACCCCCTGACTTTACCAGTCTGTACAGTTACAACCCTTAGAATAATTAAAATCATTCAGCAGTATTTGTTGCAATGAAAGCCCACAGACCTGTGGCACTCCCTGAACCATAGTTACCTAACCATGACACAGTGCCATTGTTACCGGTACTTTGATCATACCGTACTTGCCAAACACCATTAGAAAGTGATTTAAATGGATTTTCTCTCTGTCTGAATGAACTACTCATGAATTGGGTCTCAATTCAGTGTGCACTGAGCATCCTGTTCTCTAAATGTAATCTGTCCATGGAACACATTTTCCAAGTGGCCTCCACTTGATGCTATAACAATTTCTCTGTGTTGCATGTGTGTCTGCAAACAAGTATAATTTGGCCATTAAAGCCAGAGATGCCAAGTTGAAAAGAAAAAAAAAGCTCTAGTTGATAACCGCATTGCATAGATTATCAGTGAATTCAAGTCTCCCGTGTGAAATAATAAGAAAAATGCCATGTTAACTTTTTCCACATCACTTGTATTGCATTTTATTTGTGAGCTCCAGCTATGATCCCACTGGTTTCACGTGAGATTTTCTTTCCCTAAATAAGCTAAGAGCTTGTTTACCATGTGATTTCAGTAGTATGCAAGTTGCTCAGCTGCTAAACAACAGCTCAGTTTATGGCTGAAGATAATAGGAATGAGAGTGAGGTCAAGGTGTTGCGTCAGTCTGAGACATGTGTGTGTGTGTGTGTGTGTGTGTGTGTGTTGGCTGTGTGAGAATAATGGCAGCTGAGTTCAAGAAACAGAAGAGGAGTTCTTCTCAGCTGGAACTGTACTAATGCACCTCAGCCAATCAGAGCCTGTTGCTATGTCTGCTGTGAATCTTCCCCTTTGTGTTACAGCGTGAGAGCCGGACACACACACACACACATACACACGTCTGAGAGTTCAGATGTTTGAAGAAACATTTAGCTAATTGTGTGGGAGGAAACTTTTTGAGCTAGACAGACTCTTAGACCAAGGTAAACAAATTTCTTACACTTACAAAGTGGCTGCCAGACCAAATGCAGAGTTTATTGACAAGAATTGCTAGGAATCAAATGAATGGTGAAATTTAAGATGACTAATAGTGAAATATAAAATATCTGGCTTACCCAGTAAAAGGATGTACAAAAAAAAAAAAGAGTTCTTTTGTTTTGTTTTGTTTTTAAAGACTGAACTTGCATCAGCTCTTTTGCCGATCATTTCCAGTTTTTACAGACGTTTGGCAAAAACAGATTCTTGGCTGCTACCATTTCCATTTTTATTTTTTTTTTTTTATTTTATTTTATTTTAATCTTGTAGCACAAAGCAGACAAAAACAGGAAAGGTGAGCTGGCAGCGATTTGTTAGTCATGTTTGAAAATGCTATGGAAACACAGCTGACCCTGATATTACAATTGAATTTACTAGCAACCCTCTCCTGTTTTACCAGAAACAGAAAACACAAGGTCAGTCATGATACCACTGATGGAAGAGTGATATAAACGCATAGATGGAAATTTGTACATACAACACAAGTGTGATCACATAAATGGCTTTAAAGACCAAGGACACGTGTTGGTGAACAGTGCAAGGGTAAGGTATGTTGTAAGAGCTCGACAGACAGGCTGTAAAAAGTTATTGAGTTTATCAGCCTGATGCATGCCACTGCCCACTCACAAGCACAGCAGGAGCTTTAATTGTCTTCAGACACATCCACATCAAGTTGAAGCTCACTGTCACATACAAAAAAGCATATTAAGGCAGCTCATTCCTACAGAGAGACACTCTTCACTCACCGTGACGGGAATGTTTAACACGGTGTATGAGTTGCCTTGGTAACATTTGTTCTCTTTTTTTTTTTTTTTCCTTCTTTCTTTCCCGGTCAACAGTTGAGTTCATTGATCACTGTTTTTCTCCAGTCTCAGGTCAGTCAGTCAAAGAGAAAAGACTAAGGTCATGTGCTGGTTTCTTTTTGCTACAACACCTCCTTTTATGTTGGAACTTGTATGAGGAAAAATGACTTCTGGATGATCTATAGCTAGTGAAAATAACACATTGAAATTAAAAAGGTTTTGAAAAGACTAAAGAATGGTGCCTTCTCACATCTAAACAATACTGACTTTCAAGTCACGAACTAAAAAAAAAAAAAGTGTAGTTTTTTTTTTTGGTCCTGTTGTTTGTTCACTCTAATGATGCCATGAAGGACTCTGCTTGTATGAGCCAAGACTAAAGACTTTCAATAATTTTAAACAGGTTTGACTTAACCTCCACACCTATAGGGGGACTCGCCCAGCTTAAAATCGCAAAGGTTCCTTTGTGCTGCTTTAAGTAGAAGGATGGCATTAGTTACTGGTGGCTGTGTGCTTGATTAAATTGGATCTGTTGGTCATATGGTCCTTTTATCAATAACAAAAATGAATGGAATAAATATATATGTATATGTATTTTGTCTTGCAAAAATAAAACTATAGTAAGTTTGGAATATTTGTATTATTGCAGGGTATAGTGTGATCTTTCTTCCAGATAATGTTGTTGGAAAGTAGGTATTTGCTGACACGTGGATCGGGAAAAGGTTGGAGCCACACAAATCTCAAATTGTAAATACCCAACATATTTACTATTTGCAATCAAGAAATCTTTGTGTGTGGAGGAACAAATATCTGTAGCTTGTGAATGAAAGGAGTAGCTCCAGGAGTTTGTTGAATTCAGTGCAGCAGACTAGAATTGTACTGGTTGTAGTTTTTATGGCCAACTCTCATGACAGATTTTTATTAAAGGCCTCACCTACCAATTCATATTTTGTTGATTATAGTTGTATTTCTAAGAACTTAAATCGAAGCATTTCAAATATTGTAAGCTTTTTAATATTGATTATTTCAGTGTTAGATAGATAGGGGTGCATCAGTTGATTGATAGGGGACCAAAATCTGCTGATTTCCAGCTTTACAGGAATGATCGATGACCAGCTGATAAGACATGTAGAAATTAAATTCGATTTCACAGTACTCTGTGCTGAGTACAGCTTTTGCTGCACTTTGCATGTAATGATGCAAAAAATTACATTAATCAGCACCTAGTCAGCCAATCAGCAATCAGTTTATCAAACTGCCAAATCTGATCACCATGTGATCAGTCGATACATCTTCAGAGCAGATGGTTTCATACAAGCCAGCAGCTTCGCAAATAACTTTTTGCTGTTCGTATCTTTCAGCAGAAAATTCTTACCTTGCAACAGTGTATGACTTTAGATGCTTGTAAAACAAACAAAAAAAACCAAACAAACCTGTGTTGTTAGGAGATAACATTTACAAAGTCATTAAGTAATTGATTGTGGGAACCTATCATTTAAAATCACAGTAGCCGAAAAATCAGTGCAAACAAGTTGTGTCTATATTTATCACACTGAGTGCCACCGTAAGAAGATTTGGACTGGAAAAACTGTCTGTGTAATCTCCCACTTCTCCACTGTATATTCACTTAAGCTGCGTATGTATTTGTGTGTGGTATTGGCTACAGGATTCTGACTATGAAGAATTAAAATGTTCCCTTCTAGAACAGAAGATTTGCCTTGATGAATAAATTATGCTTCATGGAAACAGGCCAACATGACACCAGAATTAATCTGTATTCCAGTTTGTAACACTTAGGGTGATCTACTGGCAGAAATTATACATAACTGTATTTTCCCAAGTTTAGAGTCTTATAAAAATAATCGTTTTGTCATTGCCTTAGAACATTTAACACTATTATTCAGTGATTGTTTAAAGTTACAAGCAAGGTTGACAATTTTTAAAAATGATTTTTATCTACAATTTAGGTTTCTGACAAGTCGAAGATGAGATTAAATAGTTATTGGACCACACTGTTTTACTAACAAACCAGAGCTCCTCATTTCTATACAACAGACCCCTTCTGAAGGCTAACAAGCTGCAAGGCTGAGGTATATTCACTTAACCTGCAACTAGGATGAGGGTTACCCTATACCCTGATAGAGAAACAACCTTATAGTCCAATCCCCCTCCTCACACACACACACATGCGCACACACAACAACAACCACCTACGAAATATATTCCCGTCTTGGGCTGGTTAATTCATTTCTGATTCAGTGAGCCCCAGTTTGATAAAAATTCAATATTGATTGATTTGGACTTGTTTTACAGATAATACCAATTTACCCTCAATATGAAAGACAAAGACCAAAAGAAACGTTTTGGTTTCGGTCAGTGAGGCCACCGAGTAATCTCTTTTATGATCTCCACCTTAATTAATCATCTCAAGATGCAATGATAACAGCCTTCACTTTGAGTTTTTTCACATCAAAAACATCTGTGGCTGATCAGGAATTTCCCAGAAGGTTCAAACTTCTGCGTTAGGTTCTGTTCAGATAGAGCTAGATATCATTGTACGTTAAGCCGACACACTTCAGTGAGCCCAGCAGACTGCTGCCGCTGCTGTACTGAAGCTGCCTGGAAATTGCCTTAATACACAGCCTTCAAGCTCGCCAGTTATCTAGAGCTTGCAGGCTGCCAAACAAATCAAATGCTTATATGTATGTTATCTCAGGACCTCAAAAAACATTTTAAGCACCACGTTTTAAGTCTGAAATGGTAAACATCCTCCTTCTGCTGCCTTGTGTTTAGGATGAAAGTCGACTTTCATTTGTTTTTCTTTTTTTCAGATCTTAAATTAATTGGCTTACCCCCACTAGAGCAGTTAGAGCTTAGGCCAGTGTTACTCTCACTTTGTGCCTGTAACACACCCCGTTGTGGCATTATAACGTTCCTGGTGCAGTGGTAAATTAGTCTCTGAAAGGCATGAACGCTGTCATTCATTCATTCATTCATTTATGTGTTTATTTGACAGATGTTTATTGCTTTGGGAATTGATAAAGTTGAATTAAATTAAATGATTTGCGATAGCTGTTTAAAAGAATCATTGTCGGCTGATTTGCTGCGCTTTGCACCATTCAATTCACGGCGTTTATTTCTGTACTTTTGAGACTGGGCATGGCTGTGATGGTTGCGTTCCGAAAGGAGGCAGCTTCTGGGCAAACAGGTAGTCATTATTACAAATGGCCATCAGCGCTGAGCACTGGCTAAACAGGGGAGGATGGGAGTGTCGGCCATATGGATACTACTTACTCTGCATTCAAATTAGCTGGAGTGTGTACGTGTTAACGGGTATGTGTATGTGTAGAAAGTGGAGCAGCTTTTGTCAAATAAAGAAGACCAAACACACTGACTGTGGCCACAGTGCTGAGATTAATGAGTCATCTGATCTGAATGTGTGTCTTACTTTTTGTGCACCGCTCTCTTCTCCCTCTGCCTTCCCATCTGTCTCCCTTTTAGAACAGTAACACTGATAAAAATTGATCCTAGCTGCATTCATTCAAAGTGCAGGCTTTAAAAGTGTGGTCATGTCTGTCATAAAAGATTGTGGCTGGTTTGTAGGAAATGCAGTGCATATGTAACACTGACATTTCTGACTTTTGAATGTTCCTGTTTGCAGGTCTTAGGCAATGATGAACCAAATCAAATGTGGTGTGTTTACTCTAAAGGATGTGCTGGTTTAGTTATTGAGGTTGACCTCTCTGCTCCTGTCCTGCAGGCTTTTTTCCATTCCACATGACTCTGTACTGATCTGTTAGCCAAGGGACGCAGAGACATCTGAGAGGTGTGTGTGTGTGTGTGTATGAATGAGTTGTGTATTCATAGAAGTGGACGATCTGTAGGTGGCACCCCTGCTGTACTTGGTGGCAGGCGATCACAGGTCTGAAAAAGACGCTTGAATCTTAATCTGACCTCTTGCATAATACACATAACACATTAACAAGGGGGAGAAGGAGAGATCACATGCAGGTAGAACCAGTGGGAGGGAAACATTTTTCTTTTGTGTGTTTTGGTTTGGGTCCACAACGTGCTGGAACCGTCAGCAAAGCTCCTTATTTAAACACTGGATTTAAACCTGATTAAGGTTTCCTAATAGAAGTGTTTTCTGTTGGCACTTCTAAAGCTGTACTGGAGTTACTGTGGTGCTACTGTGACTGTAAGGGGACCAGTGAAGCATTTCACCAAGAGAAAAAAAAAATCTTGACAAATTAACCACATCATGTATAAATAAGCGAGAGAACACAGAAACAAACTAAAAAGGAGACAGGATGCCACACAGGCACTGAGTCAAGTGTACACATAAGCTGACATGAGACCAAGTTGATTTTGAAGCATAATAATGAAGCGGTCATGTGTCATTGAAAAAGAGAACAGATAAATATTAATCCCCTTTTGCAGGCTGTACAACCACTGGTTGAGATTAAAAAAAAAGAGAGAGAGAAATTGGCGATACATCTCTAGCCTCAGGAAAAAACACCAGTAATAGACTAATTTTCTTTTGATTTTTGTTGTTGTTTGTAAAGAGCACCAAAGCTTTTAGGTCTCGACCCCACGTGTCCATATTTTCTACATCTTTGCCTTGTATGGTTTTCCATTATTTTTTTCCTTCAAACGTCCATTTAAGCTGTGTCTCTTTGTGTTGGTATGTGTGTAGGCCTGAGGCATGCTCTATTCAGGCACAATGCCTTAATGAATGACAGCTCTGATCTCAGCATACACACACTGGGCCTCTAGTCCAAAGCCACCATCACTAGTCCTTTGTCCTGCACTGCACGTTTATTGCTCTCTGTGCATTTGTGCTGGTTTGGTGGTTTTGTTTGCCACATGTTTATGTTTGTTGCCATGCATGTATATTTTTTAGCAGCCACGCTATAGGGTTGTGTGCATGTGGCCCTTAGTGTGCTTTTCGTTGGAAGGAGCAATCTGACACTCACTGTGCACACATGAATTGGTGCTCTGTGTGCAGGTCTCTCATGGGAGTGTATGGTTGGCATACCACCTCACAAAGCCCATTTGCCTTCAGTTCTTCAAGTCTTCTTTTACCTCCCTCCCTTCCTGTCACCTTTGACCCCGCCGCTTGGACTCTGTCACAGTGTTACCTTTAGCCCAAATTCTCGTAGCCTGTGGAACCGGAGCTTTTTCCATCATAGCCCGAGAGCTTGAAACATTAGCTGCAAATAAGCCTGTCAGAGCACACTATTTCCAGTGCCTGCAAGCCACCCATCATGTAAAGGTGATAAACTGTGACCTTGAATGTTCACTGTTGTCCCTTTGTTCAAACCTTTCTGAAACCACCCCATTAAGGGCAGGGGATTGTGCCTGAATACGGCCCTTCTCTGTGTCCATGAGTTTCATTCAGTGTTTATTCAGCCTACAGCTGGCTAACGTAACCCCATCCCTCATTCCTCATGTTTTGTATTGGACTGCGTCTCTCTCTTCACATGCAATAGCGTCTTAGAGGCATGAAGGAGGAGCTCCCTGAGAGGAATGTGTGTGTGACTGGCTGGATGACAGCCACACACACACGTACCTCTGCAGAGCCAGCTGAGTTGGACACTGTTCTAGCCACCCCAGCTCTCGTGGAGTGTGTGTCTGCACTTCTGTCCTTATGCAGACCTGACATGTCATAGTGGCAAAAAAAAAAAAAAAAAAAAGGAGAGAAGTTTCCATCTAAATCTGACTTGAGCTTGACTGACTAAAATATTTAGACATTCAGATTTTTAGGAACAGACAGTCTCTGTGCATCAGTGTGCTGTGAAGAGAGAAAGCTGTGATTTTTTTTTTCTCTTTTTCCCTGTACTGTTGTATCAGTTTACCTCCTGCGGGATCCCGGGAGTTTTCTCTGGAGGAGTGAAGGAGATGGAGAGCGAAGGCACGCACTTTAACAGTCTAAAAATACCCCTCTCTACTACTAAGATTCAAGTTTCAGTTGTAGCACAAATGACAGGATTTTGTTAAATTTTTATGGCACAAGAAAAAGAAACTGCATGCCACAGCTTAAAATGTTACTTTTGATTTCATGCATAACAGCCTCAAATGTGGGACTCTGTCTGCCATACTTTTAATCATTGTGAATAATAATATACACCAGAGTGTCTCGGTGTGAGCCATAATTTCATTCTAACAGCTAGCTGATTACTTGCTGTCAGTAGCACATGTGCATCTTTGTGGCTGTTGATTTCAGCAAAGTTGAAGGGGAATAGCCTATTCCAAACCAGTGAAAGGTTGATTCAGCCCTACTCTGACCTGCCAGCCCCACCCAGGCTACAGCAGCAATTTGGGTGGAGCACAGAGTCATACAGCACACATACTTTTATTTCTGTCCCGAACTTCCCTCCTGTATCTGGTTTTTGTTTTTAAAGGTTTTGCCAATGAGTGTGAATGATGACAACATCAATACAGCTTGTGTTTGACCCTAAGCTTAGTTGACATGGAAGGTCTAAATATATTCCTTTGAAGCAGCCAAACTGGAAAAGTTGTGTCATCCGCTACCTTCCCCCACACCCTCTTTCTAAACAAGCCTCTTGAGCTCCAGTTAAATAACCATATCCACTTAAGCAAAAACCTAAACAATCATATGCAGGCAGACCAGGGATTTTATTGCCCCAGCATCAGCCACAGAAGAGGCGCGTTGAGAGTTGTGCTACTTTCCTTCAGCCTGTTCTTTGGTACCGTTTGTTTCCCTTCTGAATATACTGACTGCCTGCTTCCTTGTCTTCTCTAGATGCAACAGAGGAGTTTTTTGAGTATGATGCAGAGGAGTTCCTGGTGTTCCTGACCTTGCTCATCACAGAGGGAAGGACGCCAGAATATTCTGTAAAAGGCAGGACTGAGGGACTGCACTGTCCACCAGCACAATCAGCCATGCCTCCTCTTCACAAGCATGAATGCAGCGATAAACTGCCCCAGGTAGCCATGTCTGCGAATACATCAATGTACACAGCCTCTTGCATTTCTTCCTCCCCCGAGTGCTAAAACAAAGGGTGGTTTCTACTCTTTTTATGAAAGGTTGTTACAGCTACAGTAATGCTACGAATCAAAACCCAGCACTCATTTATATAAATGTATTTGAACAGTTCAAATCATTACCTCCCAATAGAATTGCAAAATATGTGACCCAAAATGACTATAAAGTTGAAGCTGCGCTGTTCAAACAGTCAGAAAAAGCTTGTAACTTTGTAAAAACAAGTAGGGCTAATTGCTCTTGACCTTCAACTAGGTACACCTAATAAAGTCAGTCACTCACATAGTGATTCTGGGTGGAAAAAACACTCAATTTTTGAATTCTTTTGGCTCAGGTGTGATTGAATCATCTTGCAGTAAGGCTGGCTCCCATCTGGGTCCCATCTGCTTTGCCCCCAAATTTCAAGGTGTCATCGACATTCACTAATGAGCACTAACCCTCCACCTTTGTTTGCGGGCGTGTTTGTCCAGTGTCGTCAGGCAAGGCGAACCCGTTCTGAGGTGATTCTGCTGTGGAGGAACAGCATCCCAATCATGATCGAGGTCATGCTCTTGCCGGACTGCTGCTATGGCGACGAGTGCCCCCCGAGTGACCCCATCAGTGACCCGATCATCAAACAAGATGCTCTGCTGCTCGAGAGATGGACCTTGCAGCCAGTTCCAAGACAGTAAGACACACACACACATGTTTGCGCCTTGTTTTTAATGAATAATGCATGCTGGTAATTCACTCAGTTTCCAGAAAATACACCACCAGGTATAATTATATAAACAAGACTATGCTAAGCAAAACAAAGATCATATACATAAACAGTATGTTGTCTTATTAAGTTTGTTACCTCCTCCTTTCATCTATGGCTTGGTTATTTTTACCACTTGCCAAACTAGGGCTTTCACATACCCTTCTTACTTTGACATTCCAATTTGTTCATGCAATATCATTTTTAGCACAAAGAGCTTCTTGTGCAAGCAGATTTTACTCCTGGAAAAAGAAAGAAAGGAAAAAAAAAAGAAAAAAAATCTCCCAGAGCTGATCAAGTTCAAGTAACTTCATTTGCAATTTGCACAGAAACAAGGAGTACGAACTGTTTTTGGCAAAGACAGATTGCAGAGCAAGAAAGGGGAAGAATAAGTATCTTAGTATCCGTGTATCTGTGGGTCATCTCAGGTAAATAAAGCGCATGCATTTTAGAATTGAATTAAATGAACAGACAAAGACATAAATGATGAGGCAAAAAAATGACTTTATATAATCACAATAGTCATTTTCCCACTATCAAGCCAGCCAAACGCTTACTGTTCTCAGTTCACATGCGTAAAAACAATTCCTGTGCCCACTGTTTGGCTGATAGTCCCGCTGTGCTGCCCCTCTGACCCTCCCATAATTTAGCATAATGATGGAAACATCACACACCAATTTGTTGTGAGTCACAATGAATGATGAGAAGAGTTTTGGGCAAGCAAAATGACCAATTCACATTCTGAAATGATCTCCTCACTTTGCAGTTCAGCTGAGCTCAGCTGCGAATGAGGCTACGAGAGACTGAATTACAGGGATTGTTTCTCTCCAAACACATTACTTTGGAGTATCGCTATCCTGGAGTTAACAGCTTACAAAGTCGCAAACACAAACACACACCTTCTGGTTCCCCTGTTGTTTTAGCAGAGTTTCTCAATAATGCAAAATTGAATGGTTAAGATGGACCATAATGCAATCAAGCGAAGAGTCATGCAGGTACTGATGTAAGTGCGTCAGGATCAGTGATCGTTTAACTGAACGTTCTAAAAGCCATCAGTGAAGTTGAGTCCCGGGTGATGATCAGCAGCCAGAATCTGGCTCAATAAGGCCAAGAAATATGTTAACCTATAAAGCAGTTAAAACGACTTAAAAATCATTTCAAAGCAACAGTCATCTCCAATATTCAGTGGGTTGGTAATGTAAAGATTTATAATAGGAATTTGGTGTGTTTGAGTTATTATAAACGTTGTAAATAAGAATAGTCATGAAATTACCTGGAGTGATAGATGGTGAGTAAAATGCTCCTACTATCTTCACCCTGCCTCTAAACCCTTTCAGCTCTTTTTGGTCTCAGTGAGGCCAGAAGTGGGGAGCCTTGATGGACTCTGTTTAGCACTGGAAGTGACAATGGGAAAGCAGCTGCCTTGGCTCTGCCTCAATACGCTCAGATTTGGCTCAATAGTGGGAAAGCAGAAAATGCATTTCACATGAACTCAACATGGATCATAATAGTTTTATTTTTGGTTTAAATATTATTTTTTACACTTAAGCCAACATCTAAGAAGATTATCCGGAAAACAAAATGTACAGCAATCAGCAATGGCATTAAAACCCACTTTGTTAATATCATGTAGTTTCCCTTTCTGCACCAGAAGACTGTTGGAGCACGCATGCAGGCCTCGTCTGTCACGCTGATGCTGGCAGCAGATTATACGGGTCCTGTGGGCTGCAGGGTAAGCCCTCCATAGACGGGCCTTGTTCCTGCGTATCCCAAGGATGTTTGATTGGATTGGGAGCTGGGGAGTTCGGAGGATGAGTCAAACTATTGGGCTCTTAGTCGTGTTTCTTAAGTCGCTCACAAGCATTTTTTGCAGGGCAGCAGAGCATAAAGTCTTGCTGATGGGGCCTGCTGCTGTCAGAATGCTCTTTCCATGTGCTGGGGGTGAGAGTAAGGGGTCTTTTTTTTTCTTTTTCATAATACACATCCATGCCAGGATCCGGTTTCCCATGCAAACAATTCACCTCAGTGGTTTGAGTCCAAGACCAGATCAGTACATATTGTGAATGAAGCGCAATAAAACATTCCTCATTGCTGTGCAATTAATGTCATATATTTTATAGCCCAAAAAACTAAATCTGAGAAAAGCTTAAAAACAACAAAATACTAAATTATTGCCCAAAAACATAAAGCTTTCCTATTAATGAAAATTAAATGTGAAATATTAATAGTAAAAATTCATTTTTTTTTCTACTTGGCACTCAGGGGGTTAGCTGGCCTGACAGAATAGCCCACTTTTCTACTCACACATGTGCAGACAAGGAACACGTTTTGAAGAAAGCAAAAAAAAAAAAAAATCACACATCCCCTGACCATTTTCTCATTAACCTGACATACTGGCACACTTCCATTTTCTTCTAACTGTGTTTTTAATAGAAGTGGGGATCGTTTCATCGAGGAGAAAACCCTGCTACTGGCTGTTCGCTCCTACGTCTTCTTCTCCCAGCTCAGCGCTTGGCTCAGTGCCTCACATGGCATTGTCCCCAGAAACATCCTGTACAGGTCAGACATAACACTCACTGACACAGTGGGTTGGAGACTTTTCAGTTCTGCTGTCAGAATGATTAAAACCAGAGGACACTAGCTAAGAATATGTTCATTTAAAATTTATATGCAGGATAAATGTTATGGGTTAGTCCGTTTGAGCATACAATTACAGCTCAAACTGTTTTTAAGTAGTTTGAAATGCGAGTTCACAGTTCTGTGTTTATTGAGTCTCACTCTCTCTTAACAGGATCAGTGCTGCTGATGAAGACTTGGTGTGGCAATTTTCCCAGCCGCCATCAGAGCATATTTTCCCTGTGCCCAATGTGTCCCAGAGTGTTGCCCTACAGGTTCGTGTCCAGTCACTCCCCCGGCAGCCCACGTATCCCACTCTGGCTTGCAGTATCCATACCGGCCTGCCTCCTCTTTACAGCAAGAACCCCAGCCTCAGCCCAAACCTCAACAGCCATGGTGGCCTGCCCACCCTCAAAAAGAGCCAGGACCCCAGCAAAGACGACCTCCACCACAACTCTAACATGTACAGCAAGAGCTCTAATTCCACATCTAGCCTTCTCCTCAATGGCTTGCTCTTACCAAATCTACCAATCAACAATATCCCTATTAACAGCCTTCCTCACACTGCTGTGTCACATCCATACAGCAAGAAAAGCCAGGAGTCTGGTGAAAACCACATGTATCAGAATGGAGAGCTTCCACAAGTCAGCATCCCCCAACGCCAGGGCTCACCACTGTTCCAGAAGTCTTCTCACTCCCCTACACCCTCCCGCTCTCACTCCCCCTCCCCACTTCCCACAAGCAAAGCAGGGAAGTGGCTGTACTCGGCGCTCAATGGTTTATCTGACCCGACGCAAGTGGAGGACTATGGTTCTGGTACCAACAGCAGCGAAAGGCCTGTGGGCCCCTCTGCTGACCCGCTAAAAGCTTTTAAGAATTTGTCCATGGCTGAACCACCCCGCTGTCCGTCCCCCAGGCCTGCTGCAACTGAGACAAACCCCTTGATTGGGTCCCTGCTGCAGGAGAGACAGGAGGTTATCGCCCGTATTGCACAAAGGCTCAACTTCTGTGATCCAACAGCACCACCGCTTCCTCCTGGACTGTTTGCGTCTGAAAACCCTCCCAAAGCCATGTGGGGCAGTAACCATGACAACATGGCTGCCAGTAAGACCAAAGAGCCTGAAGCACCATCCTACGAGCCTGTGGGACGTGTGTGGCCCGCCCCTTTCAATACACCTGTGACTGAAACCTCTTTCGTCAAACGGGAGAGCGCTTCCCCTAAACCTGCAGCCTGCAGGAAGCTGAAAATGACTGATACAAGAGACAGAGAGGATGAGAGAAATGGAGAGAAGGAGAAGGATGGAGTGAAGGAGAAAGACAGGGATAGGGAAAGAGACAATTCCATCATTGCCCAAGCAGTCCAAGATATTACCAGGCTCATTCAGGAGAGACTTTCGGTCCCCTCTTTGTCCCCTAGGCACAGCAGAAATGGCAGCCCTCTGCACCACGTGCACACGACAACAGTCACACACACAGTCCGCACATACTCACACACCCAACAGACCCCACAAGCATTACACACTGCCAGTAATGGTTACACCAATGGCCACATACCCAGTCATGAACCTCACAGAGGCAGCACGCACAACGCTGCCTCACACATGCATGTTTGCACAGACAAGCCCCAAGTCGGACCAGGAACCGGATGCCATTCGACCCAGGCCCAAAATGGTGCTCAGTTTACACTTGAAGAACCTTCATTCAATGGCCAGTCCCATGTCCAGGCTGACCAGCGTTTACGAGCTTCCCAACAGGAAAAACTCAGAGTCAGGACCTTCAGCAGCCATGAAACCCCCTCTGCTTCCCCTGTCCTTGAGAACAGTCCAAGAAATTCCCAGATATTTAGCTGGGACTGCAGCGATGCCATTCGAACCACAAACTGTAACAGAAGCCACGACCACAGCAAGCCTCAGTCCCCGATGCAGATGCAGAACTGCGTTCAGTCCCAGGCTTCAGCCATCCAAGATGAGAACCAGGCACCCTCCAAGTCTGGATGTACCGGCACATCCAGTCCAGGCATGGCTCCTTCTCCTACTGCCCACGTAATGGACTTTCTTTTTCTCTCCTTAAATTTGATTTTTTTTCTTATCCATATTTTTTTTTAGCATTATAACCCATTTAGTAATGTAGTTAGTTCACAATTATTTGTCATTTTTAGACCTTAATCTTTTAAGTGCCAACTTTCACTGGTTTAACTGTAGATCCAGATCTTGGTTCCAGTCTTTCTGCTAAGATAGAGTACAGATTGCTTTTCAGAGGTTTGAATCAAGCTAACAGGACACCCAGCAGCCCCGATGGGTCAAATGCGGAGGCAGGATTTCCCCACGGGGATGAATAATAGTAAAAATAAAATAAATAAATAAATCAGCTAAATAAATAAATCAGCATCCATCCAGAAGAATGGAAGACTGAAAGTCTTCTGGATTGAAGGTGAATTGTCTTCATGAACAAAGAAAATAACAAATTCCACATGGCTTGATTCAAACCTTTGAGAAGTAACCATGACCTGGATGTGTGAAGCAGAATAAGTTTGCTAATTTCCCAAATATTTTAATTAATTTCACCATTTATGAAGCCATAACTGGAGACATTCTTTATATTTACTAAACCTACAGGAAATAATTTCTTTAATGAATAAGTTTTGTTAGGAGGACAGTTTGAGAACTGTAGAGGATTTCCTTTGGCTTACAATCTGTCTTCTTTTTTTTTTTTTACTCCAGCGTCCTCACAGTCCCTCCCCTTTGCATCCCTGCAACAGCTGGAGGAAGCAGAATCGTCACTCATTAGATGCCACAGCAACCAAGGCCTTCCATCCCTGCACTGGCCTGCCTCTGCTCTCCAGTCCTGTAAGAAATACACACCAGCACGCCCACTGGTATACATTATCAACATCTAGACAGCGACTCTCGGACATTCTCAGTTTTATCTGTTTGTTCTCTTGATACTCCAGTCCAACGTTGGTTTGCAGGCGTATTTGAACACACCGTAAGTGTCTGTGTAGTTGTTTGTAATCATAACACCTGGCTGAATAAGCTTGATTTCAAGCCATGTGAAGCATAGTACTGGGAGTATTTATCTTACAAACAGACAGGCACATACATACATATAGAAATATGAGTCATCTGCACTGCGTCAGCAGTGTCACATTGCATCAATGAGTTTCATCATCACTATTTCCTTTCCTTTTATCACTGTCGCACACATATAAGTTAAAGTGTCGACATATGAACACGAAAACTCTTTCAGCACCATAGTTCACACATGCCCATCATGACTCACATTTCAAAAAAATAAATATCGTATCAGATTAAAATATTCAAAAGTCAATTAATGTTACATCTTCTTTATTACTATTATTATTATAGTCTTTATTCAATAATCGTATGTGTCTTTAATAATATAAAATATTGTATTAACTGTGGGTTTGATGAGAGTTTCAAAAATGTCTTCTTTTTTTTCCTCAGTGAAAACTCAGCAGCTCTTTGTTAATTATATCCTGTGTGTCTGGTGCAGGTTCCTCAGAGGAAAAATCAAACAGGTTACTTTGACCTGGACACCTCTCTGACTGGCTGTAAGGGTTTGCCTTGGGCTTCTGGGAAAAGGTACTCATTTTCTATCCTCAACAGGTCTGTTAGTATGGTGGAAAAATCCAGTTTGTCCAGAGTATGTTCACATTTAATAAGAGTTGTGACTAAAAAAGTGCTCTCATCTAACATTATTATTACTACTATAATTATCATCATTATTATTATTATTATCATTATAGTTTTTTCATTACTGCCTGTGATGAAAATCAAGGGAAACTTTGGATTTAGCATTGCATGGTTCTTTTTTCAGAATTGCATTTTACAGCAAGTATTGTTACAGGTTTGGTTGGAAGAAGATATTTTGTGCAGTTTTCCACATGGTAGCTCTTAGGTGCAAGTGGGAAATCTACTTGTGGAGATGGTTGAGAGTAGATGGTAAAAAAGTGACTAAATATTAGTTAAAATTCAGGCTTTTTTGTAAATGCTCCATTTTTACTGAACCGAACATTCAGTATAATTGTTGGTACACCCTCATATACCCTCATATTCTCCAAATGCACATCATTCAGGAGGAAGCTGTGTGCTAACTGTCAGATAGTGGAGAACTGTGCGTGGGGGATTTGGAGGTTGTACTGGATCCCATCACATTGAGACATAGGAAAATTAGTACAAATGCTCTCAGAAGGTATTTTGTATTGTTTTAATGACATATTTACATGTATATGTTTTACAGTGATAACTAGATGAGGTGCGAAGGATGTCATATTGGTGCAGTCTGCACTGCAGTTTTTATTTATGCTCAGATTTGCATATTCTTTTTAAAAAAAATTGGGCTTCCTGTGGGAATAAAGAGGTCCTCTGTGTAGGATATGTAAGAATAACATCTCTGATGGGAAGGATCTTCTATTTTGCTTCACTGCCATCAGCTGAGGTTCTGCGTGCTCTGCGACTGTAACCAGAATCGCACACATTCAGCTGTAAATAAAATTCAGAACTGAGCTGGCTCCGTGTACAGATATTCATACCTCTGCCTACACACAGCAGAAGTGGGTGGAAGCTCAATGCTGCTCCTTATAAAGCAGATGTTTGAGACGTTCAGCATTCTGTGATTGAAAAGTTCATTTCAACCATGAGACACTGTCCTGACTGACTGATGAGAAATGAATTGGTATTTAAGGGCTGAATGTGTGACGAGTTGACCCACAAACCTGTATTTCTGCTTGTTCCTCTGCTTGTTGTTACTGCTTACGACAAAGTGAGTCAGGCAGAGGTCATTTTTGTCTTATCAGTGATTCGGCTCTGTTCAGATATACTAGGAATGTTTGGCCATTATGTACTGCACACGATACTGTTCCATCATGTATTGCAAATGATTTGTTCACACGTGTGATTTAACTCTTCAGGGTGTGTCCAAAGAGAGAGGGGTATACGGATGAGTCACAGCAGCTGTTCAGTGCCAGTGCTCCACCTGCCAGTCTCAGCCTGCTGGGAAATTTTGAGGTATAACACTTTTTCGTTTTCAGTTAAAAGTTCTGATAGCAGCTCACAGTCACGTACTTGATTTTTGCGTCACGGCTCTCAAATAACCTCAGAAAGTGTGATAGTGTGATCAAGTTCCCTCCCTGGTTCTTCCATGCCCAGCCACGCTGTCCATGATGGGTGGGAGCGACTCTGTCTTTACTTTGTTTTTACCTTCTGAAGCACTATGTGCTGCATTTTATTGCATGAAAAGTGCTTTATAAATAAAGTTTTATTTGTTTTAATTTGAACATCTAATACAAATTCTCAAACATCCGTAATGTGGAATGTTATACATTTTTATGACTACTTTTTTGGGTTTTTTTGGGTAAAATATTCATGTCACCTCAATAAAAGGGATAAGAGAAAATGTGTAATACTGAATACTGTTTCATCAGGAATGTGTGCTGAACTACCGCCTAGAGCCTTTAGGGACAGTGGAAGGTTTCACAGCAGAGGTGGGAGCCAGCGGATCCTTCTGTCCCAGTCATCTGACCCTACCTGTAGATGTGTCATTCTACAGTGTCTCTGATGACAATGCTCCTTCACCATATATGGTGAGTTCATTCAGCAAACCTAGTTCCCATTTTCTTTATCCTGCATGGATGAACCAAGTGATGAAACTGTCCCTATAGAGTGCTCAAGCTCCTTTTGTATGCCTGTTTGTGACACCAGCATTTTCATGTGCCTTCTTACAGGGTGTGATAAACCTGGAGTCTTTGGGGAAAAGGGGCTACCGTGTACCTCCATCAGGAACCATTCAAGTGGTTAGGATTTCATTTTTCACTGTTGTGGAAATGTCAAAAATAATATCCATCTCAGCAATACACATGACAGAGAACAAAGAGCAGATACATTAATAAAATAAAATAGAGACTCCTAGTGGCTGTAGTGGAAAACTCATCCTACAACAGACATTGAGCAGCACATCTAAATGGTGCTCATGTTTCTTTTACACTCATTGCACTGATGGATGCAGATATACATACGACGTGTTGCACGTTTTTATGAGTGCCACATGAAATTTGGTCTTTCTTGTTCATTGAAATCGGTTAACAAAACCTAAACCCTACCACTGTCTCTGCTTCAACCCCTCAGACCTTATTCAACCCTAACAAGACCGTGGTAAAGATGTTTGTTGTGATGTATGACCTACGAGCCATGCCAGCTGGACACCAGACCTTCCTTCGCCAGAGAACTTTCTCTGTACCTGTTCGCCGTGACACAAACAATCAGACCAGCAAGAGGCCCCTCAGCCTGGGCCAAGGTCGCACCCTGCGCTACCTTGTTCATCTGAGGTGACACAGCTGTCTTGTTTTTGTTTTTTGTTTTTCTCTAAAACAAATCCAGCTTCAGTGGTGTTTCTTTTCCCTTATTTATTGTCTTTTTTTTTTCTCCCCAGGTTCCAGAGCTCTAAGTCTGGGAAGATCTACCTCCATAGGGACATCCGCTTGCTGTTCTCCAGGAAGTCCATGGAGGTGGACAGTGGTGCTGCCTACGAGCTTCAGTCCTTCACAGAGTCCCCCATTGACCCACCATTCTCACCTCGCTGTTGAAGACTGATGTCCTCCCTCTCCAGCTGGCAGACCACTACTGAAGCTTCAGTTACACCTCGATGCCAGCAATAGACACTTATTCAGTCCGTTTGCCCATGGCTTGTATTTGAAAGGAGATGAGGTCTAAGGACAGCAGTCAACAAGCCCCTCCTGGCCTGTGTCCAGAAACTTAAGTTCCGTCCCTTCTGTCACCCAAAACCGACAAAGGGGGTGGCTAAGGACCTGAGAGACTCGTCAGAAATGAACCTTGTTCTCTGTAAAGTGCACAACCTTGGACCGTAGGGATTGGGTGAAAGGTTTCAGTTACTGGAAGAGTTTAAAACTTATAATCCTGGTCAAAATGTTCTTACCAGATTTGATAGTAATTTTTTTTTTTTTCATGCTGTTGTGTGTATCCCCTCCAGCGTCTGGCAGGAGAGTAGAAACCAGTGATCGTTGTCTACCAAATCAATTAGAAACTTAAAAAATGTATACAATTGAGTTTAGGCTATTTTACACAGCTGGCACAATTCAAAATGTTAATTGGACATCGCTAAATCTCAATGAATTTCTTTCAAATTCAGTAGAAAGGACAGTTTAATGTAAGATTCTGATTTTGTTTGAGTATTAGATTGAAACCGAACTCTGTTGCCTGACCCTGTGATTCCTGAGCTCCGAGCTGAGGGAGTGCACGAGGAAGAGGAACCAGGTGACGGGCTGTGGTGCAACGCATACCATGGACCTACTGAAGAAGTGGAACAAGCAATCACAATAGACTGACCTGAGAACATCACAGCAGAACATCAGAAGTGCACTGTGGATTTTTTTTTTTCCTCATAACTGGAAATGAAAAAGAAAATAGTCATATTCTAATACTTTTGTACTGTTACAAAACCACTTTATCGGAAGTGTTGCAATAGAAAGAGTAACATTAGTTTAGTGTTTACACATTCACTTTCAGTTTACTTATCATCAGTTTATTTAATATTTAAATTAATATTTCAGTTACTACTTGTGACATCTGTCATGCTAAGATGTAGTGAAAACTGTATATCATAGTATGTATTTTTGACATTAATATTCAAATCTGAAAAAAAAAATATATCTATATCTTCTAAAGCAATCTTGAAAATCAAATATCTCCTTGTGGTTTTAATTAACCAACTGTGTTCCCTGTTCTTTTGCTGCATTTCGAAATTGTGAATTGAAATGTCTGCAATGTTACACCAACAACACACTTGAGTTTCCACCGACTGAGGCTTACAATGACACAAATGAGAAATTTGAAATGACAGAACAGTTTGCTTTACTGCACATGTAGCTTGAATGATATGTGGGGTTGTGACAGTTGATATTCACAGATGAGTCCGCTTTGAACTCCGACCAGTGGTCACAGACTCACTATAAATACCTGCATTTGACATCCAGCACATTGCCGTGTAGCACAATCGACAAAAAGACAGCTGGGATAGGCACTTCAGAAGCAGGTATGGATGAATGGATAGATGCATGTAGCACAGTGTGATCTTTGGAGTAAATCACATTCCAGCAATACAAAGTTATAAGTAAATCCATTTTATGTTAAAGAATGTGGAGGTGAGCTATTTTAACTCCAAACACAAATTAACTACTGGTATACTATTAATCTTCCAGATGTAGTACTTTTCCAAACTTAAGTACAATGTTTTGAAAATTGGAACAGTCACAAATCTGTGATGATTGTGGGTAATTCCCTAAAAAAAAAAAATTCTGAATGCAAGAATAGTCTTAGGTCAGTTCTTTTTTTTAAGGCTTATTTAATACCAGATTTCCCTTTAGAAAAATACAGATTAAAATCATCCCAACCATTATCTAAACCCTTTGTCTCATTCAAGGTTACAGGATCTGCTGAAGTCTATCGTAGTCCTCTGGACAGAAAGCAGGGGTACACACAGGGCAGGTCACTTTAAAATCTAATTATTACAATAATATGATTTAATAAAGGCATCAGGTTAGAATTAGGAACCCAACTGGTATTCAGGAAGGCACACACCATACAGAACAAAGGTTGTCACGGTTAGATTATTGATACATTCAACATGTGTAATAGTTACTTTTTCCTTACATGTGCTCAGAATCTAATGAAAAAATGAAAGGTTAAATATATTATTGATAAATGGGACAAAAATGGCAATAGACAATACAATTCAAGGTCCTTTTTTTCTCCATTTGTGGAACTAAATACATGTGCTGTGTTAATCAGAGAAGCATCCTCCATGTTTAAGGATTACTTACTGAGGTGAGGATTTTGTGACTGCACATGGGCCTAACAGCTGATCGGTGTCGTGTTACGCAATGTGCTTGTGCGCGTGCACGGCAGGAGTGCCCGAACGGGAGCGCGCGTGGCAGTCGCGGCGGCGGCGGTGGTGTCTCCGCAGCTGTGACGTAGTTGTTTTTTTTTTTCTTCTTCTTCTTTTTTTTTGTGCGGGAGCGTTTCCTCCTCCAGCAGCTCTCGTGTGGGTCGGACGGGAACGGGAAGTCAGCACAACGGATTTGAGGATCACTGGCCCAACTAGTGAGCAGCCTCTCGGTCGAGATCACGGCTATTTAGAAATGTCTGGAGACAACGAAGAAACGCAGACCGCGGAGGAGACGTCGGCGGGAGAGACGGTAATAGCAGCCTTTAGTTTGGAGCAAGATCTGCCTTTGATCATTTAGCCTCTCTTCCACCCGCGCTCGTCATTGTTGACAGATCAGCCGAGGCTAGCAACTAAGCGCTGACTGGATCACTTTATGTTTTATACACACTTCTCAAAGGGCGTTTTCTTTACCCATTAGCGGCCTGTCGTTTCGGCTACTGTCCAGTCTAGTCAGACCTAAGGTTGGCTAACGTTAGCCGCTAGCTGTCATGACACCAACACGCTGCCGATGTCGTTTCATCTCGGTCAGCCCAACATACTGGTTGTGATTTCTAATACCTGAACGCTCCACATTAGAGCTTATTCCTTGTAACAGTCTCTTTTATTACCACATACTAAGTGGTTATTACCAACATCCGCAACGAGTCGTTCTTAGCTGCATTTAATGGTGTAATCCTCGCGTGAAGGAATTTGAGATGGCAGAATGGATCCGTTTGATCCGCCGCTACCATTATCACTATGTACGTTAACAAATAGACTCATAAAAAAGACCATAACTAGACATTGCCCCCACATATTGTTTATTTTGCTGCTCTAACAGTCAGATAGGCTAAGGCCATTGGGGGGAAAAAAACCTCTTTATCGTCGGTCAGCCGTTGACGTTGGTTCAAATGTCCAAGAGCTTTAAGCGTCTTTTCTACCAGCTAAAATGTAGTTGGAGCATCGTTGTGCCACAAAACGAAACGAGATATTATAATTTACCCTAGTTGGTTACTTGTAGCTTGAATTGATTCATAGTATTTAGCAGGATACAGTTTTGTTTGTTTGTTTTTTATTGGTCAACATAAAGACATCACATTCTTAACCTTGAGCATATGTAATAAATATGTAAATCCATGCTATGTGCTAAGACGCCACAGCAAACCCTATTAGGAACAGATTAATTAAAATAAATAAATTGAATTAAAATGCTCCTATATTTGTTGGAGGCAGACGTTCATTTCTGTCCTTAACGTTAGCAATTCAAATCTGAAGTGCGAGGACGACCTGGATAACTATCCTTTTTCTTACAGCAAATTTTACTGACATTATGTGTAAACGTTTTAAAACAGCGTTTGTTTGTTTTGTTTTTTGTAAACATTCTTTGCAAGTGAATAATTCAATACATTACTAACACTGTTTTTCCCAGCCTTTATCCTAAAATCCCCAAAAATGTCAAAGTTGTTACTGGCCGATGTTTTACATACTTTGAAATACTGCAGGGCAATTTGACCTAAAAATATGTATTGTGATTACTTGAGGATGTTACCTCTATTATGGGTAAACTGCAGTTATTTTGTTTTGTTTTGTTTAATTTTTTTGCCATTATAGATTGTTTTGGTAAATTATCAAAACAGCGAAATTGTACATATTTTTGTCAAAATAAATGAAAGGAAACATACAGATTAACTATTTATAGTGCTTTATTTAATATTTGAACAACTGAAATAAATGACATCCAAGTGATTGTCAATTACTGATTTTCAATGCCAGTTTCAATACATTTTTGATCAGATTCCCAGCCCTACTTTGAAGGTGTCCTGTTGACTAGTTTAAACTGGACTGCTCAGAGCCATCAGCTGACAAATATCAGTGAGGAGCTGGAGGCTTTTGAATGATGTTCTTATGTGTTTGTCACAGTTGGTATTGGTGCTTCTGATGGTTTTCAGGAGATGCAAGACAAGGTGATCAGCCCTGAGAAGGCAGAGGAGGCTAAACTGAAGGCCAGGTACCCAAATTTAGGAAATAAGCCTGGAGGCTCTGACCTGCTTCGCAAACGCCTGCAGAAGGGGGTGAGTTATCTCTGTTTGTTTGCAAAATGCGTTGGGTTCACTTAAGGATAGTTCCTGGAACTTGAGCCTTGTTTTGCTTTGCTAATGAACTGTAAGCAGAAGTCACTTTGATCTTTAAATGATAAAAAAAAAAGAAATTATTCCTCCACAGATCTCCTGTTTACAGTTTATTGTTTACTTGATATCCACCAACCAAAAGCCCAGAGATGGACTACTCCTATCTGTCGAGGAAAGCAAAACAAACAAACAAACAAAAAAAAACAGCCCTCCTATGGAGTCAGATCAGGGCCATAAGTTTTGTCATTTGAAAGAAACACTTGAATCTGAAAAACTGAAATTTGAAACTGAAACGTGAAGTTTTAATTCAATTCTCAATTGGGGGGGGCATCTTGACTGACACTGCTGAGAACCTCTCTCAATCACGTTGCATTTAGGGATTGTAGGAACTGTGGAATGTGGGGACAAAGACTTTATTGAAACCGCTTGTTGAGATTTATAAAACTTCTCATTTTTTACTATTATTATTATTATGATGAGTTGCAGTGGTTGTCATACATAGTGTTATTCAACTTGTGCTTGTGTCTACTAAAGGAATAAGAATGCACGTCTTTTTGCTGTGGGCTTAATAGTGGTGGTAAACTCGTTTACCTCATGGACTCAGGTTAAGCTGAATCACTCAGTGAAGTGACCCACTTCATTTGAGTCGTTGACGTTTAAGCACTTATTTATTATAATACTTAACTTATTATTCACTTAGATCAATAATGGAGCAAAGTTTGGCAAAACCACATCAGTCTGCGGTGTTTCCACTGGTCCTACCTGCTGAGTCAGCAAGTCACAGACTCTCAGAGGACCTGGAAAGTGAAGTAAACTGAATCTTCTCAGAGGACTCTGTTCACCTGATTTTCTGGTTGAGTCCGTAACTCATCCAACGCCAGCCAATGCTGCACGAGCGCCCACCGGCAATGCTGTCACTGCTGCAAGCAGCTCACGGGGGCATATGTGCGGGCACCCTCTCCCTTAAAACCAACATCCACGCCGCTTCCAGTCATGTTTGACTGCGGCCGATCTCCCATCAGTTCATCCATCGGAGCGTGGAGTTGAGGGCTGGCGGGTTCGGAATCACTTCTCCCGTTCTGGTTTTTAGCTTTATAATAGCTAGCCTTCAAGCTCTCCTGGCTGGGGCTAATGGCCAGGACTAGGGTGAACATATCCTGAAAACCCCAAAAGAGGACACCCTATCCGCCCTCTCCTGGAGATACTGCAAAAATACCCAAAGATGACGAAGTAGTTTTATTAAACCATACTTTCATTTAAAACATTAATTATCTGTCCGAAGTGAAAAATTGGATATCATGCGCTTCATTGTTAAACTGGGTGTTGAACTTGCGATCTGCTGTATTGGGGCCACTTGTTTAACCACTGTGGTGGCAGAGACGAGGACTATGGACAAACTACTGGACATTATGGACAATGCCAGTCACCCTCTGCACACCGTCACCAGCAAACAGAGGAGCCCGTTCAGTGAGAGACTGCTCCTTCTCAACTGCAGCACTAATAGACTTAAAAAACTCATTTGTCCTTCACGCTATCAGAATGTACAGCTCTCTGTGGGGTGGGAGGAGGGGTATCAGGAGGTAGAGGATGGGAAGGAGCACTAGCACCACGAGACGACTGTACAACTGTGCACAACAATATGTTTAGACAAGTACAATAATCATAATTATGTGCAATATCTCTTCTTGTTGATTATTATCTGTTTCTTAATCTTTTATTATCGTTTTAACTTCTTTATATTATCGATTTATTGCTGTAATGGTGTTGCTGGAATCTTAATTTCCCTGAAGGAACCTCCAAAAGGAATCATCTATCCATTCATCCCATCCCATTGAAGGTCAAATGTTATTATAGTCTTATTGGTTATTATATTCCATTCTTGTTTTATTTGAGCTAATGTACATCGGAACATTAGCCCAAATAAAACAATGCCAATAGCCCAGTGTATGTTGGTTTTATGGGGGAGGGTGCTGGAGAATATCAGGCCTGCTCGCTGTGGTGACAGCGTTGCTGGTGGATGCTCGTGCAGCATTGGCTGGTGTTGAGTGAATTATGGACTCAACCAGAAAATCAGCTGAACAGAGTCCTCTGAGAACCGGGTCCTCTGAGAGGATTTGATTTGTTTGACTTGAAGATTTGGTTTACCGCTGACTCAGTGGGTAGCACCAGCGGAAACACTGCAGACCAATCATATTAATAGTAAAAAATGAGAAGTTATATAAAACCTAACAAGTGGTGTAAATCAAGTGTTTGTCCCCACGTTCCACAATTCCTACATTCCCTAAAGGCAGCGTGATGTAATAAGCAGTGTCAGTTTCGATGTCCCGCCCCCCCACGCCAGATCAGGGCCAAAGTCTGAATCTGAAGAAGAGGGGAGGGAAAAATCCCAATTAGAAACAAAAAAATGAGCCTGAAAAATATACAGTCTGAAACTGAAAACACAGTATTTATGTGGGAAAAAACAAAACAAAAAAACATATTCAAAAACAATTTGAGAATTGAATTAAAACTTCTGCGATGGACTGGCGATCTGTCCAGGGTGTACCCCTGCCTTTCGCCCGAAGTGAGCTGGGATAGGCTCCAGCAGACCCCCGTGACCCTGAACAG